>JAVTVY010019487.1:0-72790 GCA_036873755.1 Hanleya hanleyi | reverse complement strand
AGATTTGGATACAGCAATGCGTACAACATGGGCCTTGAGAAAATCACCATCACAAGTTTGTTTGTAGACAGTGTCAGAAGTTGACAAGGACCTGGAACATCACTGAACATTTATAGAGTGAGAGAAATCTGAAGAAATCATGTAAAAAATCCTTTGAAATAAATTTTTTCGGGAATTTTCAGTCCGTGCCTATACTTACAGCATGCGAGAGGCAAACGTTTACTCGTGGTTCGCATTGCTCTGTGGGAACGAAACATGGCGTTTTTGCTATTTTTAGACGACCATATATTGAATATATCATGATAATATAATATTTTTATTTCTCAATAGGCTGTTATCAATTACTGATTTCTTTTGAAACCTGGCACGACCCAGACTCCAGAAGTTACAGTATATGCTCGACATTCTGTCAAACTATATTTGTTCACTTTGGCACGCTAACCAACAGCAACTAACCCAAACTTCACATGCTGATTCTCATATTTGTGAACAGCAATAAATGAAGATGCTCCAAACTCAATCATTCCAGTTCAGTTAGCAAACACTGCATGGGTAAGTATGCACTTACCATATGGGCCGCATCAGGACAGAAAAGATGCATATTCGCCTTAACCGAGTTTGAAAGAACTACAGAAACATTATCTTTTGACGTAATGAGCCTGACAGTCCAAACTCTATGAAGGAAAAAGCAATTCCAGCGTTGATCCATCGTTGCCCGCGACTTCTGGCGTCTACACTTCACGCCTAGTTGCGCGGCTTGAGAAAAAAAAGCTAGAACATGCTTCATTGCCAAGAATTTTCTGGAAATTGAAGATTTACCTTCTATTCAGAACAATTGATCAACAGGTTTAGAATTTTTGTATATATAGCTATCACAATGTAGTTCATACTCACGAATAACGCTCACCGATTCAATATTTTACAATTCTGAAACTACAGGAAACAGATGACAGGATCAAAAGTTCAGTAAATTATAGGATTTACGTGTGGAAATACACTTGCAGCTCTTTAAAGGTTTTCAGCGCCCCTGCCAGGCAAAAAAAAACACTTCATGTGACTCCAAGTTGCGAGGCCTGTCCGATGAGATATGAATCGTGACGTACGCTCAGTGATTCCTGAGTTACGAATGGGTGATGTATATCAGACTGCGAGGGGAAATTATCTGTATTGTGGGGTGGAATATAATCCACTGATTCAAAACCTAGAACTATGCGATGACACTATTATTATACAAAAATCAACATATACACTTTTTGCAGATTAAAATATATAGAAGAAAGATGAATATACATTGTAGATACACTTGGCAATACTTTGGTAGTTTATGGTATGACAGTCAACAAACTCATCCCAATCGATTCCAGATAACCACTTCACAGTACTATTTCATGGTAATTAACCTCCTTGGTCAACCAGTGGATATATATATGATTCAGGCGACAATTATTTTTATGTTTATTTTTATCTTGGTACTCTAATGTTTTACCCGCAATATTTGTTCAACAGTGCACCATATTCTTAATATATGTGACGGTAATTTATATGAGTTCAGGCCAACCACGTATTAGAAACACAATGTGGAGGACGGTTATCTGCTGACTGTAGAATCTGATGCTCGCTTTTATACGTATACCCTCAGTGTTCATGTATATGTGACCCACTCCAACTTTGGCACTAATATTATATCGTGTATATTTTATATAGTATTTACTTACAACATAGCAAACACAATTTGGGTGTGATCAGCGCCGTCCCTCGGACTCATTCCAAAATAGATCTGTGTCATTCTCCTGGGCAAGATGTTTCCAATAGCGTATAGTGTATCTCTACATCACGCTGTTATGCAGATTTTGGACCACGGCTATCGGCCGAATGTAGGATTTGATGCTTGTATTTTGCGTGCTAAACACAGTCTCTGAATACATGTATACCCCAGGATATGCACTTAGTTTATGTGGTCTATCATGCATGTCAGTTATATACTTATTACGGTTCTTACAACATCACTTTTAGAATGACAAAGGATTTCGATTGTTCATTCTATCCCAATGAAGAATTTGTTCGGCAGTATGCTGCTCTTGTCCATTACTACGGTTCTTACTCGAGCGTGGTCTTTCAACAGTAACCGCTGTCTTTTATTGTCGAAGATTTATTCGCATCCAAGTCATGTTCATTTCCACTGTATTCTTTCGTGGAGTTGGTCAGACAATGAGTCATTTAAATCAGCCAGCACGGTAGACCATAGCATGTACCGCGTTGTTAATTTTACATCGGCTGCCTTTTCAAATACTGATTGCATAATGGTATGATTGTTGTGTGTCGAGCCGAAATCAGATAGCACAAAAGCAAATTTACTCGAAATTTAGTGCTATTCATTGTTGCGTTTTATGGCATTCTGTTGTCTGTTGTAATACTTTGCACTGTGAAACGGGAATGGAGCAATGCTAGACAAAGACTTTGCTGCCTTGAAAGGAACATTCGACGCTCAACCAAGACGCTTTACCCACTTTTCCTTACAGAAAAGCAAACATTTTGAAGAAATATGACGAAAACATCACTTTTTCTGGTACCCCACATGGTCGCCATTTTGAATTTCCCCATGATCCTCTTCTCGTGAGGTTATGCAACTAGGCTCCAAATGACCCCAATATGATAACCTATAACGTCACGAAGTTACAGCTCGCCATTGTTTGGCGTTCCGGAGGTATCGCAGAAAGTTTAGTAGGGGGAGGGGGCAAAATGCCCCGGCCCCCGCCCTCCTCCAGGTCTGGTAGGGTTAATGGGGGAAGGAAGGGAGGAGGAACAAATCAGGGGATGTTTTTTGGTGATAAGACATATGGTTTCAGTAAAATGCGTAGAATCGCGTTGAATCAACATGCTGAATTTTTGCGTAATTTTTTAAGAAATGTGGCAAAAACATCACTTTTTTGGTACCCCCACATGACCGCCATTTAAATTTACCCATCATCCTCTGCTCGGGGGCCATGCAAATAGGCTCAAAATGACCCCAATATGATAATCTAAAAAGTCACGGAGTTTCAGCTCTCATTTTTTCGTCGTTCCAGAGATACGAGCAAAAAACCAAGAGGGGGGCGGGGAGCGGAAACTGCCCCTCCCCCAGGCCAGGTAGGGTTAATGTTGCAAATATCCGGGCCAATAATGCAACTGCATACAAGTGTAAAGTCCGACATACGGTTGTCTAATGTTAGTAGGAGATATATTAACCACAAGCTATATCCTTGCTATAACCCTTTTTGATGATGCAAACGATTGTCATGTCGTCATATCCGCGTATCCGTAATGATTCTGACATCATAGAAAACGGTTGACCGCTTCTCTCTTGTAGGAAACTATTTTGTGTTTTTATTATATTTATTTCATACACACTTAGCATTGGCGCTAACTGTCATACGACATAGATCTGTCAGTTGTTGGCGCGGAATTCATTTAGGAACGACGGCTTAATATCGAATGTCATTTTTGATGCTTGCTATTGTATCTGTCACTTTTTGGAACGTTATGAAGATTTTGTTTCACGGGGTGATCTCTTGACACTTAGCATGCACTCAGAAAACAGAGGACAGTCAGTTTAGTGATCGACCAGAAACTCGTTTACAGACTAGTCTTTTGTGTTAAATGCCGTCATTTACATCTGACGACGATACAGCTCACCAATCTCCAATGTACGAGTTGTCACAGCGAAACAGCTCACCAATTACCAGTATACGAGTTGTCAGAGCATTTCCATCATAGCTCTCTAGATTTGTATCTATTACCGCTTATGCCGGTGCTAGGGGCCGTGTGGTCATATCATCCAAGTTGCCACATGAACGGGTACAATAAAAGCGTGCCTGAGATACAACACATATCACGAATCGTTAGATTCTTGGTATGTGCTTTAGAATAGGTTAACCAGAAGACTATTCTGTGAAGTCATGTGACGCAGTCAGTATGTCGGCACCTCTTCCCACTTCCCTTATATGTGTTGTAATTTTTTCCTGTATATGGCGAGATTCTGCTGGTGGACGTTTCGTCCCCGAGGCCCGCCCCCTGTACAGGCCTTTTGGTCTTTGATATATGTTAGCATTTGTGGGAGGTTGATGCTGGGTCGACATCGGGCCTTACAGACTAGTCTTTTGTGTTAAATGCCGTCATTTTCATCTGACGACGAAACAGCTCACCAATCCCCACTGTATGAGTTGTCACAGGGAAACAGCTCACCAATTACCAATGTACGATTTGTCAGAGCATTCCATCATAGCTCTCTATATTTGTATCTAATACCGCTTATGCCGTTGCTAGGGGTCGTGTGGTCATATCATCCAAGTTGCCACATGAACAGGTACAATAAAAGCGTACCTGAGATACAACACATCACGAATCGTTAGATTCTTGGTATGTGCTTTAGAATAGGTTAACCAGAAGACTATTCTGTGAAGTCATGTGACGCAGTCAGTATGTCGGCACCTCTTCCCACTTCCCTTATATGTGTTGTAATTGTATTGAAAAGACATAGCAAGGAATTCGAGAGAGCATTGCAAGGGTATTCATGTTTCACTTATCCAGTCAAAACTACAACTCTCAAAGCCAACATTATATATCATGTTCCTTGAGTTCGAGTACTTCAAATCTGAATTGAATAGTTCGTGATAATATATTGTCCCAATATGCTGTTACTAATTACTGATTTCTTTTGAAAAAAGCACGACCCAGACTCCAAAATATTACATAATATTCTCGACCTTCTGTCAAACTATATTTGTTTACTTTACCACGCTAACCAACAGCGACTAACCCAAACTTCACACGCCGATTCTCATATTTGTGCACAGCAATAAATGAAGATGCTCCAAACACAATCATTCCAGTTCAGTTAGCAAACATTGCATGGGTAATCATGCACTCACCATATGTCCCGCATCTTGGAAGGAAAGATGCATATTCGCCTTAACCGAGTTTGAAGGAACTACAGGAACATTATCTTGACGTAATGAGCCTGACAGTCCAAACTCTACGAAAGAAAAAGCAATTCCAGCGTTGATCCATCGTTGCCCGCGACTTCTGGCGTCTACACCTCACGCCTAGTTACGCGGCTTGAGAAGTCAGAACATGGTTCATTGCCAAGAATTTTCTGGAAATTGAAGATTTACATTCTATTCAGAACTGTTGATCAACAAGTTTAGAATTTTTGTATATATAGGGATCGCAATGTAATTCATACTCACGAATAACCCTCACCGATTCAATATTTTACAATTCTGAAACTACAGGAAACAGATGAAAGAATCAACAGTTCAGTAAATTATAGGCTTCACGTGTGGAAATACACTTGCAGCTCTTTAAAAGTGTTTAGCGCCCCTGTCAGGCGCAAAAAAAAACTTCATGCGACTCCAAGTTGCGAGGCCTGTCCGATGAGATATTGATCGTGACCGTACGCCCAGTGATTCCTGAGTTACAAACGGGTGATGTATATACGAGGTGAAATTATTTGCATTGTCGAGTGGAATAATTCACTGTTTCAAAACCTAGAACTATGCCATGACACTATTATTATACAAAAATCAACACATACGCTTTTTGCAGATTGAAATATTTAGAAGAAAGATGAATATACATTGTAGATACAGTTGACAATACTTTGATAGTTTATGATATGACAGTGTACAAACTCATCCCAATCGATTCCAGATAACCACTTCACAGTATTATTTCACGGTAATCCACTCCTTGGTCAACCAGTGGATATATATATGATTCAGGTGACAATTATTTTTGTCCCCTGCCGCAACGCGGCCGAGGACTTTAAAATGGTTCTTGCTTCTTTGTGTCCGTGGATGAATGTCCGTGTACGTCCGTGCATGTGTGTTCGAAGCGATGACTTCCTAATGCTTTGTTGGATTGTTCCGAAATTCGGCATATGCATTCCTTGCGACAAGACGCCATTCGGTGTTGCATTTCAGCAACATCTGCCTGAAGGTGGCGCCACTGGGTTGCTTCTTTGTGTCCGTGGATGTCCGTGTACGTCCGTGCATGTCTGTTCGAATTTTCCGCAAGCGATAACTTCCTAACGCTTTGTTGGATTGTTTCGAAATTCGGCATACGCACATACGCATTCCTTGCGACAAGACGCCAGTCGGTATTGCATTTCAGCCATATCTGCCTGAAGGTGGCGCCACTGGGTCAAAATGGATCTTGGTTGTTTGTGTCCGGGATGTCAGTTTGAATTCTTTACAAGCGATAACTTCCAATGCTTTGTTGGATTCTCCTGAAATTCGGCACACGCATTCCTTGCGAGAAGACACTGTTGTGTAATGCGTTTCAGTAACATTTGCCTGAAGGTGGCGCCACTGAGTTTCGCTGAGACCATTTTTCAAATCGTTAGGACTGTACGTGTACCATGATACAGGACCAAGGGGGGAAAAATGCACCAGGTTGATAGGTCTGCTTATGGCGGACAACAGGGTGGATTTATTCCTAACAGCTGATCTCAATTTAAAAGCTGTACCCACACGTTGATTTGGACTGATTGTTGTTTACTGGGTTAATAAATCTTGGGACCTGGGCTGATGAGCCCCATAAAATTACAAGGCCTATCACACATGACGTCAAAATAGCTCTTGCTTCGTTGTGTCCGTGGATGTCCATGTACGTTCATGCATGCCAGTCTGAATTTTCCGCAAGCGATAACTTCTTAACGCTTTGTTGGAGTGCTCCAAAATTCGGCACACGCATTCCTTGCGACCGTCGCCAGTTGATATTGCATTTCAGCAACATCTGCCTGAAGGTGGCGCCACTGGGTCAAATGGGTCTTGCTTCTTTGTGTCCGTGGATAACGTCCAAATGCTTCGTCGGATTCTCCTGAAATTCGGCATACGCATATCTCGCGACAAGACACTGGTTGCTACTGCATTTCAGCAATATCTGCCTGAAGGTGGCGCCACTGAGTTTTGCTTCTTCGTGTCCGTTCCAGTTAAAATGGGTCTTGCTCTCTTTGTGTCTGTCTGTTCAAATTCTTCACAGACGATAACTTCCAAAAGCTTTGTCAGATTCCTTCGAAATTTAACATATACACTCCTTGTGACCAGACGTGGGTTGGTATTGCGTTTCAGCAAGATCCACCTGAAGGTGGCGCCACTGGGTCTTGTTCGAATCTTCTGTGCATGTCTGTGGTTTCCATTCCAATTCTTCACAAGCGATAACTTCCAAATACTTTTGTTTAATTAGGCATCCTGGATGCCTGATATGTTTGTCATTTCTTCTTTCTTCCGCTTCTCGCTGCTAGTTTTGAATTTCATGTCGCTTTAAATAACAGACACCATTTTATTAAATTTTGCTGTCCAGTCCTTCTATTCCACATCATATGATTTACACTAAAGCTTTTGCAGGAACCATATTTTATTTCAGAAGTATAATATGAAATAACCCCTGTTAGTTTTGAATTTCGTATCGCCTTAAATGAAGGACAACATTCCCTTCAATTTTGCTATCAAATAATTGTATTCCGCATCATATGATTTACCCTAAAGCTTCTGCACGAATCATTTGTGTCCACACGTGTAACTTATTATATTTATTATAACTGAGTTCCGAAAGTTTGGCGTTTCGCTAACTTGCGCCTACAAGTAGCACCACATCGTGTCAAATCTAAATTTGATTTCGTTCATCGGATTTTTCTCCAATTTGGCATTCAGATACCATGCCATGATATGTCTCTTGGGATTGTATTTCGCCTGCTTCTGCATACTGGTGGCGACACCTGGTGGAAAAATCTGAAAAATTTTTATGGCGATAATTTGACAACTGCTTCTCAAATTTGGTATTCATATGCCATAAGATGTCACTTGGTATTGTGTTTCGCACACTTGCGCCTACAAATCTAAACTTGGTTTCCGGGCAATAACTTTAAGACCTCTCTTCAGATTCTTCCCAAAGTTCGTATGCTGATACATGTACCATGTCATGAGATGATGCATGGGATTGCGTTTTGCCCACTTGCACCTACAGCTGGTGACACGTACCTGGTGGCAAATTTAAAATTTGGCTTCTGGACAATAAGTTGAGGATGCATTCAGCTTCTTGTCAAATTTGGTTTGCAGATAATATGCCTTGAGATGTCACTTGGGGTTGCTTCTCGGTTACATAGTTTCCATGCTTCACTGCATGGAAACTTATAATATTACAAAAGCAATCACGTTCAGTCAACCGTTCTGAGTTGATTTTAAAACTTGGGAAGGCAGAAAGACCCTTCCGCATCCAATGCCTATGAAGTAGCAGTTGCCTCCCTCATGTATATCCCCCGAGACCAACAATGCTAAAAAATATTGCTGCCATTTCGCCGGGGGACTTAGCATCCTCTGGCTGCTTAAGTTTATTTTTATCATGGTACTCTAATGTTTTACCCGCAATATGTGTTCAACAGTGCACCATCTTCTTAATATATGTGACGGTAATTTATATGAGTTCAGGGCCAACCACGTATTAGAAACACAATGTAGACGACAGTTATCTGCTGACTGTAGGATCTGATGCTCGCTTTTATACGTACACCATCAGTGTGCATGTATATGTGACCCACTCCAACGTTGGCACTAATATTATATCGTGTATATTTTATATGGCATTTACTTATAACACAGGAAACACAATTTGGGTGTGGACAGCGCCATTCCAAAATAGATCTGTGTCATTCTCCTGGGCAAGATCTTTGCAATGACGTATAGTGTATCTCTACATCACGCTTTTATGGAGTTGTTAGACAACAGAATTTGGACGACGGCTATCGGCCGAATGTAGGATTTGATGCTTGTATTTGACGTGCTAAATACAGTCTCTGCACTGGTTTTATGTTGTCTGTCATGCATGTCGGTTATATGCTTATTACGGTTTTTACAACATTACTTTTAGAATGACAAAGGATTTCGATTGTTCATTCTATCCCAGTGAAGAATTTGTTCGGCAGTATGCTGCTCTTGTCCATTACTACGGTTCTTACTCGAGCGTGGTATTTCAACAGTAACCGTTGTCTTTTATTGTCGAATGTTTATTCACATCCAAGTCATTTTCATTTCCACTGTATTCGTTCGTAGAGTTGGTCAGACAATGAACCTTTTAAATCAGCCAGCACGGTAGACCATGCATAGCATGTACGGTCTTGTTAACTTTAAGTCGGCTGCCTTTTCAAATTACAACACATATAAGGGAAGTGGAAAGAGGTGCCGACATACTGACAAGAGCCACATATCTTCACAGTATAGTATTCCGGTTAACCTATTCTAAAGCACATACCAAGAATCTAACGATTCGAATACTGACTGTATGACGGTATGATTATTGTGTGTCGAGTCGAAATCAGATGGCACAAAAGCAAATTTACTCGAAATTTGTGATGTTGAAATGAATATTCGACGCTCAGCCAAGAACCGTAATATTGCGAATGTTTTATATTACAAGTAGTACCGTAGACCAGTAAATCAGTCATTCTTCTTCCCAGACCAAAATGACCAGTCTTGTAATAATTTTCCGTTGTTTACTAACCAATTAGTATAGCGATCTGAATAGATCATGGACAATGGCAAAAGGGGTTTACAGTTTAAAAATATTGCAACTAATTTTTTTTTATCTCGAGTATAAAAACAAATTATCACGGCGCATTATAAACTTGCTTGCTGAAACCAATGTCCCGTGACCTAACTATACTATGAGATTGAATTTGTATTTACTAAATGTCAAGGAATGGGTACAACTTTCCAATCTTACCTCTCCGTCCAGCTGATAAATATATTATGGTTTAAACAATATATTTATTTCCGAAAAATGGAGATTTGCGAACAAGCAACGCCTACCTTAGCGCCTCTCCCTGACAGATATTGTACAACTAATTTGACGGTTTAAATGTAGAAATATGTGAATATGTACACAATACTGCAATCCATCAAACTCGAAATACATGAACCACATAATAGTGGAAAATAGCCTATTTACACATTATATATTTTATGCCTTTTATCTGTATATATCATGCAGTTTATGAAATTACATAAATAAAAAAAACCGGAAAATCCGACCGAAAAATAGATCAAAAATACCGTTTTTGAAAATGACGTCACTGTGACGTCATTATGGCGGCCATCTTGATTTTTTACATTTTCTGGTAAGGCTTGACCCAAGGGTATAGTGTGGTAAGTTTCAGCACCCTAGCTAAAGGGGTAAGAAAAATAATTAGGGGAGCCATTTCGCCTCCCCCCCCCAGGCCAGGATAGGTCCCAAAAAGCCCAGGCCAGATAGGGTTAAATAAAGCTATTATTATTATTATTATTACTATTATAATACGGAATGAGCTATCCTCCTCATTACATGGTCAATATACAAGAAATCTCCTCTATTTTGCACATGTTCAAGGCAAGGATTAGCTGAGATACAGTGCATATAATGAGACATTGCTTTTAATTGATTTTACAAACGAAAGCAGTTAATGTTATCGGTGAACCAAGTCAACAAGGGCAGTTCGAACAGTTGTTCATTGCAATTTTCACATGGGGAGGAGGCAAGACAATGAAATGGAATCTATAATACGCTTTTTTTGTCAGGAACACCACCCCTTACAAACATAAACGTGGGGATTGCGTAGGGAAACTGTGGGGTATTGGTGGGCGCGTGGGGTTCGTGTGGGGCGAAGCGTGGTTTGGAACTTTCCTCGTGGGGATAACGTAGGGTTTGTGTGGGGCAGCTGCCCACGGTTATGCAAATTTAGCATAAATATGGGGATTATGTAGGGCTGATGTGGGGATTATGCCGGGTGAATGGGCGAGAATTCAAAGTCCGCGTGGGGATGATGTAGGGCATAACTTTATCTGCTAAATATTCAAAGTGTAACGTGGGGTTCGTGTAGGGAAAATGAACTTCGGAGTTAATCGACTGAGTTGTTTGTAGGGATTAGGTGGGGTGGATTTTTCCAGCGCTCGTAGACAAAGTCCAATGTAGGGAATGTGCCGGGCTGTGCTGAAAGTTTAAGTCCGGCGTGGGGATGATGTAGGGCAAAATGCTCGCCGTTTTCATAGCTTAAGTTAAACGTGAGGATTTTGTTGGGCAAGCATGTTTTCATGCATAGCCTAAAGGCCCATTCTCACAGTGCGATTTGTAGTAACAACTTGTACCATACAACTCAGTTGCATCGTGAGAACACTCGTACGATTTTAGTCGCATGCTACAAGTCGTATGAAATAGGGCAGGTCCTATTTCATGCGATTAGTTGCATGCTACAAATCGGGGGATTCCCCAATCGAGTTGTTACTACAAATCGCATCGTGAGAATGGGCCTTAAGACGATAGTGGGGTTGAAGTGGGGCGATATTTTATTTGCACATATAGTGTGAGATAGATGTGGGGATCATGCAGGCAGACTGTGAACTCTGTTTTCTTAAAACAGTAAAGATTTTGGGCCAGTTTCAGTTCAGTAGCATCAAAAAGACGGATACGCCAACCCACGCAGTCAGAAAACAGGTGATGGGCCATCACTTTTTTGTGGTGATGGGGTGATGGGGTCTGGTCATCACCCTTTTAGGGTGATGAGAAAAGGTGACGACAAAATCCATCACCCTGAAAAGGTGATGAAACCAGGCCATCACCATAAAAGGGTGATGAGATCCAGTCATGATGAACGACGAGTGGCCATCCTTGGTCATCACCCTAAGAAGTTGATGAAATCTCATCACCTTTTTAGGGTGATGACAGATGAGTGGTCAGACAAGATCATCACCTTTATAAACAGCTATATCCAAATAAATATTGGTTTCCTAAAATATATTTACCTCTACAAAATTTCTGTAATATATCAGTTTCATTATACTGTAAATTGATATAATTTGTAATTTTACCTGACACACGTAATAGGTATAAAAAGATTATTTTTTCATTCACTTGCATTACTAATGGAAAATTTATTTACCCCTCACCAGAAAGATAAAGATTTGACTTGGAAAGTCTATGTAATACTCATAGAGTTGTGTTTAGAAATCAAAGAGTTGTCCTTCTGGAAATTATTAATAGAATCTATGGTACCGAGCTGATGCCATCAACCCAGGCATTGCTATTTGGAAACGATGAAAAAAGTACAAAATTAAACATTGAAGCTCAGATATGTTTAGGTGAGTTTATCAAAACGACAATACGATTTGAATATAAGAATATAATTATACACAAAACTAACAACAAAGAAAAAGTAACTACCCCTAGCAAATCCTAAGCGACCGATATTAGCATAATAACCACATAAATATCTCTAGTCCCCCCCCACCCCCACCTCAGCAATTAGCTGAATTATGTTTCGATATTGTTCTCTCCGGCCGTCACATGTTGTATTCTATATGTATGTAAGATTGTAATTAATGCTGTGTATTTCAAACTATGTAAAAGTGGGAGACGCAGTAATAAGTCTATCTTAATGCGCTCCAACAATGCACAAAATGCAATAAAGCATCATATAACCCAAGAGTTGTGCCCCCTGTCCTGTAGCTCTTTTGTACCTGTGGGTAAATTTGTTTGCACTCCAGTGAAAGCGGAAGGGCCCAGAATCTGACACCGGGCGATGAAATGCCAAACTTTATCTGTTGTGTTCCGGGCTGCAATGCCGCTGTTAAAAAACGGAACAAAGAGAGGAAATATCCATGGTTGATGTAACTTTTCACCCATTTCCCACCCGAGAGAAAAATGCGTTGCGTCGAAACTGGGTTCAACAGTTCAAATGGTTCGACGCGAAGCGACATGGGGACCAAACAAGTTTACCCGGATTTGCTCCTTACAAGTTACATTTTGAAGGAGGTGTTGGTCCAACTTCGCATAACCCGGTGCCAACATTATTCCCATGGAAGGTGGACGCCAAGAGACGGTTAGTTTCTTTCCCTGTGCCGTAGACAATGATAATTGTTGTTATATTTAGCTCTATCGCAACTCGGCATGGCTGCACGTTGTTGAACAGGTTAGGTGTAATACCTCTATCGGCGTACAGTACCTCAAATTGCGTATAATACCTCAATAGGGGTATACAGCGATACCTCAATTGGGGTTGAGGGTACTAAATAAAAAGTAATCGTCCCACACATGATTCACAACTTCCAATCTTTCGAACGGGGAGGGTCTCGTCAGACATGGTATGCATTCGTCCTTAGCCCAAACTCCTTTTCAAGCCGAACGACTAACGCAATTCCGCCGACTAATCGTTTAAACAAACCACTTGCACATTCGCCATTGTTGTTATGGAGGCAAAACGTTAATATTTCAACATTTTCTCACCTCAGAAATTTCTCCGCATGGGCAGCGCCATTTTCTCTCTTCTTCCTGTGACGAACTGCAAGATACAGCGCCGTCTCGTGGCAGCAAGTCGCTTAACTTAACCCTTCATCTCCTCTCATACTGCTCATGTTAGCGCATAGTCTTTGAAGCTCCATCTTTCGTGAGCAGAATGGTAATGAACCCCATAAACTTTTTTTGTCAGGAACACCACGTACACCAGCTGTAGTCTCCATACGATAAACACAGTCTGTCTAAACATTTCTTGCAACATGCAGACTCACACGCCCAAAGAGGAATACATTAATTGCATGGTTGTTGTGTTTTACTACCCACAATCTCGTGAAGCAAAGGTACTTTCCAATATTAGCTACCAATGCAACCGTTCCGCTATGTGCATTTCACCAAGAAGTCCACTGTAATGGACAAGAGCAGAATACTGCCGAACAAATTCTTTATTGCGATGAAATGAACATTCGAAATCCTTTGTCATTTTAAAAGTGATATGCTAATGTTGAAAGTTAACGCTGTTAACCGTAATATAACATAAGAGAACACAATATGAGCGTAGCCATCTTCCACCCCCGGGACGCGGTCCAAAATAGATTTATGTCACTCTCCTGATCAATACCTTTCGAGTTATTAAAACACAGAGAGACCGAGATTAGGGATTGATATTTCAGGATGAACAAAAAGAAATGGTGGCCACGTGGACATCGTAACGTTGGAAAACTGATAGTTCGCACAAAACCGGGCCCAGATGGGATAAGACGAACGAGCGATTTTATTTTATTTTTTCGGAAGATACATATACACGAATATCAGACATTCACCATGTTTTGGCAGGTAGAATTTAAGTGTTGCCTATCCTATTTTGAGTTTTGATTTGTGACGCCATTCAGCACGTGAAAGCGTTCATCAACAATAAAAGCGGGGCTGAAATACAGACCCAAAAATCACCTGTGGTCCTTGAGAAGATGTCCTTGGGTACAACGCAGCGTGATTATCAACCTATGGCGTGATGTGAAATTTTTGTCAGATAACACAGCTCTATGTACCCACCAGAATTCCATGGTTTCGTTTATCCGAGATCTTTCTGAATTTTAGGTATCAGATGCGACAATTCTATGACTGCCCTCGTCCACAAAGTCGATTTTCCTCGTCAATAATTGAAGACCTTTTTTTCATACAACTGTTAGTATCAATTCCAAATATGCATGAACTGACAATTGAGAAAAAAAAACAAGATGTTTCTTGCAAGAGAAAAGCCGTCAACAGTTTTCAATGACGACATCATGACCAGTATTCTTTATACAACGGAATTTCCCAATCGTTTTCCACAGAATGGTTCATCTCCTTCACGCCTTGGTTGTGAGTGTTCCGTTGAACTACACTTTTTACTTCAGGGAGATATAAGACACATGAATTTCAAACGGCCCCTAGCCCCGGGTTATGCGGAATTAGACACCAATTATGAAATGTAGCGCCAGAGATCTTGCACGCTTCGATCACATTTTTTCGTCAGTGTATGATATTTTTATCACATAATTTGAGAAATTTTGAATAGAGGCATTTGGTGGTATAGCTTTGTTTGACAAGTTTCTACAATAATTGTCTGTGGCGTTGATTGAAATAGTTACCTTTTCCATAAGATCTAGCAAATGCTCTCAAGCGAGATATATATATGCCGCATGCAGGTCCCTCTGGGATATTGCTATCCTATCCTATGTCAAATTGCAATCACCTACCTCTCTGGTCGTAGAGAATTTATAGGTCCAAATATGATGTACCATTTGGGCAATCAGTAATTACCTTCAAATCCAGTTTTCCATCACCCTTTTAATGTTGTGTTTAATTATTGTCTGTATACGATGAGATTCTGCTGATGGACGGTTCTACCCTCTGTACAAATCATTGTGATTGTAGTTTTGTGACTTTTAACATGGTAAAGAATGAAGCGTTGGTCGGACCTCACGGGTATTTGTTCTGAATAAGAACTTGCATTCTATACATACTTCCTCGTTTTTGGCCCTCTTTAATACCTTGTGGTCACATAGTTCATCATTTTCAAAAAGATGTGACTGAATAGGCCTATTACATCATCGCCCTGAAATATTTGTATCTAATACCGCTCAAGCCGGTGCTAGGAGCCGTGCGATCATGTCATTTAATTTGTCCACATGAACAGCTACAATAAAAGTGTGGCTGGGATACAAATCATCACAGGGATCATTTTTGATTATAATATAATTATATTCCTACACTGTGAAACATCCTGCCAGAAAATACTGGCTCAGGTGTGAATCGAGCTCACGAATTAGGGGATACCGTCCCACTGCTCTACCAACTGAGCTACCGAGTCCAGTTGGGAACAGCTCGCTAATTCAATCCATTTCACAAGTACGCGGCATATCGTCACGATAACAAGCGAATTTTGGATATATATTCACCCGAGCCATTATTTTCTGGCAGGGTGTTTCACATTGTAGGAATATAATTATATTATAATTTATCCCTGAAAATCACTTTTGATTCTTGTGATGTTTTAGAAATATGCAGTCAGTATATTTGTCTGTGGGGTTATACGACTTCTTGTCAGTACACCGGCATCTTTTTCCACCACACTTTTAACGTTGCGTTTAACATATCATTCACATCGTCGCCGATTTAGGCATTACCCAGTGTTAGGAGATCGTCTATATGGCGTGTGGCGAATGAGAAGGAACGGGATTTGAAATGGTTATCTGTTGACAATTTCAGCATTTGTACGAGAAAAGATACATGTGTATCCGAAGTGGTGCACAATTTGTACCCATTGGGATATTATTACGCTCCTAGTATATGTTGTTATCGATATGATATAGGTTAGGTTTAGGTTTAGGTTTTCATTGGAATTCATGGTCAGTCACAGTAGGACTGTTTTACAATGGAAGCCGTCAACAAATAAAATGGATTAACAAATAAACCAAAAATGAAACGTACAATGATACATAGTAAGAAGACACACCGCATCATGAGACAATAATGCCACACCTAAAACATATGGTTGTAGCCGCAACAATAAACGTATAAAGCGCTATATAAACAAAGAGACGTTGGATAAAATATATCTACTACATTTGGGTTTGAAACCTTGGAATGTTCCTGGATTTTGGATGTCGAGTGGCAGGTCATTCCATGACCTTGTACCATTATATTTAAAAAAATTATGGTGACACACATCTGCGTAAACGTCAAGTTTTGTACTAGATCTTGTGCCGAATGTTGATTTTGACGACACAAGAGAAAACTGATCAACTAGATGCTTGGAAGCACGATCATGGATAATTTTTCACATTAAGTTGCACTTATTAACCCTACCTGGCCTGGGGGGAAAGTGCTCACCCCCTTGTTGGTTTTTTGCTCGTATCTCCGGAACGACAAAAAATAGGGAGCTGAAACTTCTCGACTTTTTAGATTATCATATTGGGGTCATTTGAGCCTATTTGCATGACCGCCCGAGAGAGGACCATGGGTGAATTCAAAATGGCGGCCATGTGGAATACCAGAAAAGTGATATTTTCGTCATATTTCTTCAAAAATGTTGCTTTTCTGTATGGAAAAGTGGGTAAAATCTATTTTATTTCATATCAGATTATTATTTACTAATTTATCATGCATTTTTTGCGAACTAAAAAATTCGAAAATTCTGACCAAAAAATGATCCAAAAATGCTCTGTTTGAAAATGACGTCACAGTGACGTCATCATTTTTTTTACATTTTCTTGTAGAGCTTGACCCAATGATATAGTATGGTAAGCTTCAGCCCCCTAGGCTTAGCGATCGCGAAAATATATAGGGGGATCCCCCCCCCCAAGGCTGCGGTACACCCCAAATCTCCAGCCCAGATAGGGTTAAAAATTTTATTTGATAAACGCTCATAAAACCTAAGTTCAGATAGTAAATCCTTGGAATGACTGAGAGGATGACTATTTAAAACAATGCGCATACCTCGATTTCTTGCAACATAAGTTTTCGGAGAATTTCCCCACACGTTTGAACAACACGGCAGTGTGACTAACGTTACAGGACCTACGAAGTAGGGTTTGATATGATTTAAGTGTGTACCCGAGAGATGACTTGGAGGCCCTATGTGCTACCGTGAGAGAATTTATATAGCAGTCTCTAATTGACAATGGGTACTATTAACTTTCCCAGATGTCACCGCTAGTGAGTCATTAGCGTAGCAATTATCGCCCTCAGTTCATATTACCCTGGACACTATTCAGCCCAGCAGTACAGCACGAGGTCAGCCATCCAAGTCTTGACCGGGCTCAAAGTCGTTTAACTTTTACGAGAACCAGTGTGTACAACGTGATATGCCGTATCAGGGAACCTTCAAAAGTCACAGTGAAACATACAGCCAAGGGTTCCCAAGGGGCATGACAGTGCACTCGCTGAGCCATCAATAAATAATAAAAAAAATAATTATAAATCAAATTTTCATCAGAATTCGTTCAGCTCAGAACTTGCTGGTAACAGTCCCCTAATGCACCTTCATGCAAAAAAATCAAGGTTCTAATGTCAACGGTTCTTCTTATTTTGCCGACGAAAGAATTCGGATGGACTTATTACTGACTGACTACCGGACAATTTGCAGATGGTAGCCTACTTCGTAGGAATAGTCAAAGTGAGGGAGTACCAAGGATTGAAATAAGATTTTGCGAGCATGATAAAGGCTTCATTGTCTATGAGAAATTTAAACAATCTTATTGTTACGTCTAAACGATAATAGAAAAACACAACAGAAAGATTTGTGAAGTCGAGAATCAATAATCAAATATTTATTTACAATACTAAAATCATATACAAATTAAGTTAGGTCAATACAGCAAATAAATGTCAAATAAAATCTTACTGTTCAATGTTATACCGGTATATCTCTCAGAGTCCGCAACAACGTGCTAATCTCTATAGAGTCTGTGCCGAAATCGCGTTCCTGTATTTCTGTAGTCCAATATCGCTCAGCTGTTGTCCAGTTTTCGTCAGTTCAATCACGTGGATAATACACAGCGGTCGAACACAGGAGTAATAATCCAGCAGTCAGTTATCTCCGGCAAATGTTAGTCAATAATAATAATGATGATGCACCCACGTAAGTCTGTTTGAAACCTCCAGTCAGTAATTACGGGCAAAGTAAATCAATCAAAGCCAGTTCTTAAATTCTCTCCCCGGTGAGCGAACTAGACGGTATTTATATCCTACGGGGAATTCGCGATTATTCTATCAGATCAAGAAACTTCCATCGGTACAACAATGACGTAAGATTTAACCCAGATACGATTACAACAACTACGAGAAAGTTCGACATAATTAACCCAGATAAACAAGTGCTTTCTCATTCCAGAAACTTCAAGAATGTTTAATATTGAATACAATGAAGATCTATATGTACAGATAGCGCTCCGCACAGGTCATACGGGGCTCCAGACGTATGTATAGATGGCGCTATGCACAAACCCCTCAGGGTCATACGGGCTGTACGCAGAACAGCCATTTGCAATCATAGAATCTTCTAGAAAACACTAGTCGGATAACTCACATAATTCACTTACGATAAATCGGTCACGATTACGAGAAAATTCCATGAATACAACAGAACGTAAACATGTTTACCTCAGGTCTATCATTCTAGAAATATCCTCAGTGTCTAACTTTATACTGTAATACTATGACACTCTCCCTCTTAAAAGAAGAAAGTTTCAAACTTGGAACTTTCTTGACAATTCAAAACATTATTACAAAACCAAATCTATATTACAACAGCAAAAATATTGACAAACATATGTACATTATGTGCGAGACAAACAATCAGCGATCAAATTGTCATACCCTTAATATGTTTGATTTCAATATTATATTCTTGTAACACCAAACTCCATCTCAACAATCTTTGATTTTTGTTTTTCATCTTACTTATGAAAACAAGTGGATTGTGATCACTGAATACAGTAATTGGCAACGATGAAGAAGTAACATAAACATCAAAATGTTGCAAAGCCAATATCATTGCCAAACATTCTTTCTCAATTGTAGAATAATTTCTCTGATGTTTGTCAAATTTACGTGAAAAATAAAATTTCCTGTAGTAACCAGCCATTCCCAAGAAACGCATCAGTTGTCTCTTACATGTTGGTCTTGGAAATAGCGAGATAGCACTGATCTTAGGATCTACAGGCTTTACCTGACCCTGGCCTACAACATGACCCAAGAATGTCACACGTGCATGTCCAAATTCACTTTTTCCAAGGTTGACTGTCAGCTTGGCGTCACTCAGCCGATTGAACAGTGCGCGAATTCTCTGCAGATGATCTTCCCATGTATCACTGTAGACAATGATGTCATCAATGTAAGTCTCACATCCTTCCAAACCGGAAGTAACACGGTTGATGAGACGCTGGAACGTGGCTGGAGAATTTTTCATTCCAAATGGCATAACTTTGTACTGGAACAGACCCTCCGGAGTGACGAATGCTGATATCTCCTTCGCACGATCTGTCAGTGGAACTTGCCAAAATCCTTTCAGAAGATCAAACTTTGACACGAACTTGGCATTTCCCACTTTATCAATGCAATCGTCAATGCGTGGAATAGGGAATGTGTCTGTTTTGGTCAATGTGTTCACCTTTCTGTAGTCAGTACACATCCTGTTACTGCCATCCGGCTTTGGAACGAGGATACAAGGTGAACTCCAGTTACTATTACTTGGTTCAATGAAGTCATTGTCCAATAAATACTGAATCTCTTTTTTCAGGTAGTTTTGTTTAATGGGATTCAAACGATATGGGTGCTGCTTTACTGGATTAGAATCTCCGACATCGACGTCATGTGAAATTGTATCAGTCCGAGTAGGAATGTCGGGAAACAAATGTTCATATTGACTGAGCAGAGTTCGAAGTTCTTCCTGGCGCGCTGGCTCGAGATGACACAACTTGGAATCCAAATTAAGTAGAATGTCAGAGTTCTGTAATTTCGCCGCTGTCATGGGCTCTTCACAAGTTTCATTAGTATCAGGGTCAGAACTAACTACACTTACAGGATGGACAGTACTGTTAGTGCTATCTCTGTCGATGTACATGTATAACTTTAACATATTTACATGGCATAACTGTTTGCTTTTACGCCTGTCAGGAGTCTGCACTACATAATTAAGGTCACTTAGTTTCTTTTCAATGACATAAGGACCATAATATCTAGCCTTAAGTAGATTACCAGGAATAGGCGGAAAAGCCAGAACCTTCTCACCAGGTTTGAAACTTCGTTTAAGGACATGTTTATCATAGGTTATTTTCATACCTTTTTGAGCTGACTTTAAATTTGACATGGCCAAATCACGTGCTTTGGTCAACCTGGTGCGAAAGTCCGACACATATTGTAAGAGACTACATGAGTCAAGATCACTGTCTAGGAACTTTTCCTTCAGCAGTTTAAGGGGTCCTCTAACGGTATGACCAAAGACTAATTCAAATGGACTGAAGCCTAAAGACTCTTGAACAGACTCTCTAACAGCAAACAATAACAAATGTATGCCTTCATCCCAGTCTTTTTCAGTGTCAAAACAATAAGTCCTAATCATGTTCTTTAATGTTTGGTGGAATCTTTCTAATGCGCCTTGGCTTTCTGTGTGGTATGCAGATGATTTGCACTGCTTTATTCCCAATTCATGCATGACTTGTTGAAAGATTCCCGACATGAAATTAGATCCCTGATCAGACTGAACAGACTGGGGTAGGCCGACAAGTGTGAAAAACTTAACTAAGGCCTTAACAATAGTTTTAGCCTTAATATTCCGTAAAGGAATGGCCTCAGGGAACTTGGTTGAAGCACACATGATTGTTAACATGTATTGATTGCCTGACTTTGTTTTTGGTAATGGACCGACACAATCTATAATCACCCTACTAAAGGCTTCCCCAAATGCAGGGATTGGTTGTAGAGGGGCCTTTGGTATGGTTTGGTTTGGTTTTCCTACCATTTGACATGTGTGGCATGACCTACAAAATTCAGCGACATCTTTCTTTAAATTTGGCCAATAGAAATGATTTAGAATTTTGTAGTATGTTTTGTTAACACCTAAATGACCTGAAAGAGGTGTTTCATTGGCTAGTCTGAGGATATCTAAACCATATGACTTTGGTACAACAATCTGATACTTAACTGCCCACTCATCATCAGGTGACACATCTGGCGGTCGCCATTTCCGCATAAGAACACCATTCTTGCAAAAGTAACACACAGCCTGGTGAGTTACATCACACTCATCTACTGCCTTGTCAAATAACTTGGAAATGTCCTTGTCACTATGCTGTTCATTGACCAGCTGTGATTTTGAAATTTTGTCATTAGAACATTCCAATTTGCTATCCAAATGTGGCTTATCAGCCTCATCATTTAAACACACAAAGGTGTCGGCCAAACAAACGTCATCGATGACGTCATCTTTAAGAGACTTTTCAGACTCCTCAGCCAATTTACTCATGGCTCTAGTAACTGCACAAGCAGGATACAAACTTTGAATTTCGTCTTCAACTGAATCATGAACCTGATCCAAACAAGGCTTGTCAGTTACAATCGGGTTAACCCCGACCCTATCTCCAGCAAGATCATTGCCAAGAAGTAACACCCTCAAACGATAAACTACCTTTAATACCCACCGTAACAGGTCCAGAAATCAAGTCGGAAGACAGATGAATGTTATGGAGCGGAACTGGTGTATAATTTACTGAATATACCCCTTTAATCAGGACATTACTGCCTGCAGATGAAGAATCAGAAAACGGCAAAATATCTGCCAACAAAAGAGACTGGGACGCGCCCGTATCTCGCAATATCTTCACAGGAGTAGCATTAGAAAAATCACTTGAAAGTGACACAAAACCATTGTGGATAAATGGTTCAAAAATCTCCATAACAGGATTTAAAAAACTGTCAACCTTATCCTTGATAGAACTAATAGGAACAGTGTCCTTGGCCATCTTAACGTCACATACATGATGAACGTCACTAACCTGCTTGGGTATAGATCTTGAAGTGAAGAAACCAGTCGGTTTTTGAAAGGCTTGATCTCATTGTCTTCTTTTCAATTTAAAACTATCAGCCATTAAGTGGCCGTCCCTCTTACAGTAGCTGCAAACGAGAGACTTATTTTGAGTGTTAAAAGTGGGTGACTGAGACTTTGTGATGACCTTTGACCTTTGTAACTGGGGTTAAACGTTTTAGGCCTTGAGAAAGAACTGGATTTGTTACCTGAGATGTTAGACTGGAATGAACTTGGTTTAGCAGCATTGACAAATGACAATTTGTGTGTCAGAGCGTATTCATCAGCAAATCGGGCTGCTTCGTCTAAAGTGTTGGCATTCTTTTCATCAAGAAATGTTCTAATATCACCATGGATACACCTTTTAAATTCCTCTACTAGCATAAGCTATCTGAGTTTTTCAAAGTTGTTGTCAATTTTAACGGAAGCACACCACCTATCAAATAACTGTTCTTTTGAACGAGCAAATTCTACATGAGTCTGGGAGTTTTCTTTTTCACAACTACACTTTTGTCTTTAGGCTTCAGGAACTAATTCACAACCTTTAAGGATTAAATCCTTCACTCTATCATAATTTGATGCTTGCTCTACCGTCAATTGGGTGTAAATGTCCATTGCCTTTCCGATCAAAACACTTTGAAGAAGTAAACTCCAATTTTCTTTCGGCCAGTTTAAATTTTCAACAATTTTCTCAAAATGCAGAAAATATTTATCAACTTCTTTTCCCCGAAATGGTGGGGCGAGACGTTTTTGTCGAGCTGCATCAAATTTTGATTGTGATTGTACATGTACATCTGCAGGAGGACTTGTTCGCGACGGTATTCCAAATGTTTCATTTCTAACTGAAACTGTCTTTCTTCCTTTTCTCTTTCTCTCTCTCTCTCTAATGCTCTTTCTTTCTCTCTTTCCTCCACTTCTAACTTTTCTCTCTCTAATTCTAATTTCTTTAATTCCAGCTGATTTTGCAATTCTAATTTCTTTATTTCCAAATAATCAGCTGTTTGCTCAGTTAAATCAAAATCACTTTCATCCCAAAGCTGTTTGCTCACAAAATGTTTAATAATGAGTTTCTTAATTTCTTGCTTTCTCCAAGATGTTTTAACTTTAATTTGTAGGAATTTACACAACGCGAACAATTCCTCTTTGCGTAGTTCGTCAAATTCCTCCTGACCAGGCTTTGAAGCAAATTGAGCTGGGTCAAATGACATACGGATAATATATTACTCCTCGACTTCACAAATTCCGACAATGTATC
Source organism: Hanleya hanleyi (assembly GCA_036873755.1). NCBI lineage: Eukaryota > Metazoa > Mollusca > Polyplacophora > Lepidopleurida > Hanleyidae > Hanleya > Hanleya hanleyi. Next base: position 49,175 of record JAVTVY010019487.1, on the reverse strand, counting down.
AATTTAGAACTATTAGCGAAACAGAGACGGTATTTACTATCACACGGGGGAATTCGAGATTATTCTATCAGATCAAGAAACTTCCATCGGTATAGCAATGACGTAAGATTTAACCCTAATACAATTATAACAGTTACGAGAAAGTTCGGCATAATTAACCCAGATAAACAAGTGCTTTCTCATTCCAGAAACTTCAAGAATGTCTAATACTGAATACAATGAAAATCTATATGTATAGATGGCGCTCCGCACTAACCGCTCAGGTCATAGATGCATGTACAGATGGCGCTATGCACCAATCTATCAGGTCATACGGGGCTGTACTTGGAGCAGCCATTTGCAATCACAGAATCTTCGAGAAAACACTAGACGGATAACTCACATAATTCACTTACGATAAATCGGTCACGATTACGAGAAAATTCCATGAATACAACAGAACGTAAACATGTTTACCTCAGGTCTATCATTCTAGAAATATCCTCAGTGTCTAACTTTATACTGTAATACTATGACATTATAAACAAAGAAACATCCGGAGAAGAATACGTGCAGTAATTATCGCGAATCTGTCAAGAGCACATGCTAATGACGTGTGGCATGTACCAGAAACATTACAAATTCATGAGACGAGCGGATCTTCATCTAAAATATGGCTTTGCAATGTGCCTCGTGCGCTTCTGATTGACTGATATGCCGAGTGACGCAGACTGGCAGTTTGCCGCCAACGCCTGACCCCTGTGACATTTGCTTTGAACGGAGCAAAGATAACCACTTGATTGACTAACAGAGTACGCGACGTCATCAATGGATCAGTACGTTCGGCAAAGCCCTCTGCCAGGGCCCCAGACCCTAGAAGAGGAAGGTGGAGGGAAGGAATTGGTAACACGGATCAGTGAAGTGGAACTAAAGAATGCCTCTAAACTTATATCGGTGACCAGTTTTATTGAACACCGATATTATTAATGAACTAGTGTGTTCAATAATGCTCCGATAAAGAAAGCAGTATAGAATCATTGCCATCCAGAGGAGATTTATTTTACGTACTTTTGATCTTCTCGAGACCAAGCGTTAACATCGCATCATGACTGCGATTAATGCATTGCTTGGAAATGGTTTCTTAACCATGCAGGTTTACTATATTGAGCGGACACATTTCCTCTCGAGTCCACATGATATTATGCACAAAGGGATGAGATTTGTTTTATTCGACGAATAATTTGCTCCAGGTCTCGTTAGCTCACATGGGATTGAACCAGGTTTGGTTTAAGGTATCATATCCGTGGTCATAATATCTTAAATTTACTGAGATTACAGTTGTAAAGTCACGGTCACATGATGACCAAAATTCAACTGTCATATTACGATCTAATTTCAATATTCATAATTCATATAGGTTCAGTCACTGATTTAACGGACTGTAGATTGAGTTATTATGGGAAATATAAATGCATTACTACCTCGTCTTAACCCGGGGCTAGGGGCCACATAGACCTGGTGTACAACAAATCTTGACGCTGTTGATATAAGCAGCTACAAGTAAACTGTAACGGTGATAGATTATACTCCAGAGAACGATTTATATTACTTGGAAAATAGATTACTGATCAAGGATACATTTTAATGTCGTCGTGTCTTTCTGGCACCATTGGAAACTTTTAACGGCTTTCGAACTGATTTGTCGTATGTGTAGGGTTTCTCGAACGTAGACGATGATTGGAAAATGAATGCCAGATCTGAGGCTTCAATCAATGCAGAGCGACAAGCATAACGTTTCCACATGCTAACGTCACATCAGGGAGTTAAACTGTATAAAGACAAACTATTAGACCCATCTCGAACGGCATAACTTTGTAAGTAGGCCTTCGTGGTAATGGAGACATAATAAGAATTCAATAATAATTGTGTCGTTTGGTATGGTTCCACATGAGGTTCTATCAGAGAAAACCACCATTAACCGTAATCAGGTTGCGAAAAGAAAAAAAAAAGACTTTCCATGGATGGAGGCTTTCAATTACGGAATAAATTAAGGCACATAAAACACGTTGCATTAATGATGTAATGAAATATTCATTCACAATATCGGCATTCGAACGTTTTATATGTCTCCGAGTTAAGTGTGTTTCACCAGCCAGAGCATATTTTTACCTTGTTCGGGTCGTATACCCGTGGACTCGCTAATGCAAATGTTTTCCGCTAGATTAATGACTCAATTATACAGTCAGTATCCAATTTGCCTCAAAGCTATTGAGAGATATATCGACGTTTATAGATTTCCCTGTGTATTGGATAATTGCTCCGGACATATGACATAAGAGGTTATAGAATAAACGCGATGGTAGTTACAGGCCAGTCTACAGTTGATTACATCGGGTCATCTGGAGGGCACACAAAGCTGCTCCGCTCGAGAGCTGTGAAAAACAACTACACGGACTAATGTACAGTGCCCACAGGCTTCACTGGATGTTATTTCATTAACAAAATATGTATTTAAACATGTTTTCATACCAACAATGACTCGTGTCAGGCAAAATACCTTCGCACTGATTGAGATTGAGCCACATGTATATACACTTGCAAATAGTACAGCTTGAAATTCAGATGCATTTACTGATTAATTGGTTATGGAATACATACTGGTTGGAAGAGGTTTGTACATAAAGTGATGGTGACTACATTACAAAGTTGCCGGAAGCTTCGGGATAATAACCACGATCTATCACTCCAAATTGATTGATCATTCCAGTCCCGCCTTGGGGAAAGGTACGAGTTAGCAAGCATCAGATCCGACATGTTAGTCTTTGATATATGTTGTCATTGTGCGAAGTTGATGCTGGGTCGACATCGGGCCTTACAGATTAGTCTTTTGTGTTAAATGCCGTCATTTTCATCTGACAACGATACAGCTCACCAATCCCCAGTGTACGAGTTGTCGCAGCGATACAGCTCACCAGTTACCAATATACGAGTTGTCAGAGCATTTTTATCATAGCTCTCTAGATTTGTATCTATACCGCTTGTGCCGGTGCTGGGGGCCGCATGAACAGGTACAATAAAAGCGTTCCTGAGATGCAACACATATCACGAATCGTTAGATTCTTGGTATGTGCTTTAGAATAGGTTAACCAGGAGACTATACTGTGAAGTCATGTGGCTCTGTCAGTATGTCGGCACCTCTTCCCACTTCCCTTATATGTGTTGTAATTCAATAGAATTTCTGCGTCAATAATCGAAATGCCCATTCACCAATTCCAAATGTGTATGAAATAAAACTAATAATAACACAAGATGGTTTCTTACAAGAGGAAAGCGTTCAACAATTTTCAAGGATTGTTCTTTACATAAAATCTTAGTAATTGACCATTATTCGTTATCCAAATGAATTTCCAAACTGTTTCCAGAGTATGTATCTCAGACATGCTTTGATTGTGTCTGTTCACTTGAACACCATAGAGATATAAATAACATGATATTAAAACATACATGATTTGTTTCAAAATTAACTAGCCTATCTCGCGCAAACAAATCAATATACTAAAGCTAAAACTTGGCATAATATACCATATATATATCCTGGTCAAATAGCCGAGTTATTTCTTTTTTTCATATCTATAAGTTTCTTCCGAAAACTGAGCAGTAAATTGGAAACAATTATTTCAGTTATGGATATTTTCACACATAAAACGGCAGAGAAAGTTGAAGAAAGAAAAACAAGAAAATTTGCCCAGTTGGCCACATATTGGTCACCTTTCTGACTATTTTTCTTTTTTCTTGGTACTACTTAATATGATCAACACGTATCAGCTCTCGGGGGTTGGTGTCGTTTGCCTCCTCCGCAAAATCGTTTGAGAATGGACTCCTGCATTCCGCAATTTCGTTGAGGGAAATGATAGCGAACATGTTTATTTGGCAAAACAAATCGCTAGGGTTCGATCAAACGATTTCTTTCAAAGCTTTTCTAACCGATTAAGCTACCTCTGCTGATCTTGATAGCTGAGGAAGCTATGAAGAAGGCATTCAGTGAATCTCAAGGACGACAGATAAGCGCAGTGGGATAATAATTGTCCAAAATCACTTTGTTGTTGCAGTGTAATATTTTTCTGGAAATCGATGTCCTTTACTGTACCAGTTTTGGTTACTTAAAAAGCCTTTATCCGTGAATAACGACAAAAGTCGGGCCCATGTGCTATCCGATGATATAGCATTTGTTCATTTTTAGCTTTAGCTTAGTAGTTTGATGACTTGAATCAGTACACTACCGTTTAGGTGTTGTCCCATTAAAGGAATAGTCTCCCTGGTGTCATATTTCACCGGGAATTTGCAATATATAAATGTTCCGTGTAATATGGTGTTCAACAGAAATATTGGGATGTTACCACTTTGCGCATAGTGACTGTAGGGCGCCCCTATATTGTAGTCGATCGCGAAGCTGTATGGGCAGTGCCGTTGCTGTTGTTCCATGTGACGTAAGAGATGTGACGTCATTGGTAGTTGCAGATGGTCTTCGCCACAACGCTAACGTTACTTCCACTAAACTCCGACCCGATTCTCCTCCAACTCTGACGTAATTTTACCTCAACTCGGACGTATCTAATGGCGGAGCTCTACAGTTGCTCAGCGCGGAATAAAAATGATCTATCTCAGACATAACATTGACTATTCATTGATCATTGAGAAAAATATGTGAATTCACAACGAAATTGTCAGAAAAGAAATGTAGAGTGGAAAATACGTTCAGGCGAGTTCTCCTTGAAAGCACAGAAGACTCCTCGCCTCATGCACTAGATGTTTTATTTCAAACTTAAGACGACCAATGAATCATAACATTCTTCCCCGTCTCTTTCTTTTTTTTCAAACCAATTCTACCTGTCGTGCATAATAGCATTATATGTCTCATAAAAATGTGTCCACCGAAAATTTTGGCATCGAATATTGTACCGATTGAATCAACATACACGTGCGTAAAATTCCAAAGGAGAAAGAGTCACAAAATGCGCTGCTATCCTGGGCAACTCGCAAATTCCTCGAAACAAAACGTGTTTTAATTCGTCCCTGCTTAACTAATCAGAAGGGATCATGCTTGATTCTATTTTTGGACCTTTTATATCCCTCTATCGCGGTAGCTTGAAAGGTCTGATCGCGCTCTCTCTGACTCAGATTGCAGATGGAGTTGGCAAAGAATAATACAGAAAAACATGAATAATAGGACGAATGAACACATTAAATGAAACTTTGGTGGAATTAAACAATTCAACTGAATGGGATAATACTTCAAGCAGAGATTAGGCGAACATGAAAACGGCATAGAGTGGACAAGCATATGTGGAGAAACCATCAAAATATCTAAATCTACGGAATACATCGATAGGAAATCGAAGTAATAAAACACAAAGGGAAATGTTCTCTGAACAAGGACCAAGATGGGCTGAAAGTAAACATACCTGTGGACTGTGGGAACTTGCTGATGGGTACAGGCATTCCCCGATTATCACAAATACAAACTGACTCGATGGAAGGAGATATTTTACCATACGAAATCCACAAGCTGCGCCAATCCATATCAGTGATATATATTCTACTTTCCAAGTTAATTTCTAAGTCGTTTACTATAGTATTTCTTTCAAGCATGCATATAAACATGGGACAATTGCATGCATCCCCAAGAAAAAGAAACATAACCATTTCTGAATAACTGTTGTCCTATTCTTGTACTTAGAGTTTCGTACAAGATAGCTGTGAAAGTAGGATAAAAACCGGCTTACCAGCAATAATAAAGGATAGCCAAAAAGGTTTCATTGCTGGTAGATGGCATCGGGAAAAATACCAGACTGATTTATGCTATTAGAAATCTTAAGGTATTTAGAATATTTCGGGTACCGGTATGCTTCTTTCTATAGAGCTTTTTCAATCAACAAAGCAATGGTTTAGCGTATAAGAAAATGCAAGTATGCATACTGTTTCTTCTCCACAGCCACAGTTGTATGGCAAGCCGTTTTGGTATTTATTCCTTTATTTTTGATATCAAAAATTCTTTTTTTGATATCAAAAATAAATGTGCGCCGTTTTGGTATTTAATCGGATAATTGTTGATATCAAAAATACTATTTTTGATATCAACAATTCTATTTTTGATATCAAAAATTCTTTTTTTGATATCAAAAATAAAAGTTTATTTTTGATATCAAAAATACTATTTTGGATATCAAAAATTCTTTTTTTGATATCAAAAATAAATGAATAAATACCAAAACGGCTTGCCATATGGCAAGCCGTTTTGGTATTTATTCCTTTATTCTTGATATCAAAAAAAGAATTTTTGATATCAAAAATAAATGTGCGCCGTTTTGGTATTTAATCGGATAATTGTTGATTCTCTCGCCTCCTGTACAGCTGACAATGCATTTTGTACAACATTTCTAACAACAGCGTTAGCCTGAGTTGGGTTACCCGAATCAGCCATTCTCCATTTTTTTTTGGCGCCAAACGACGGGTGTCGGGACTGAGGAGTGAAATTGTATCAATCAATAAACAAGGGGAACATTTCGATTGAATGATAGCTCTTGAATATCGTCCTCGCGAGCCAGTGTATCGATCGATCTATTAGAATCGATACACTGGCTTGGTTAGTTACCCATACTAGTTCTGGACATAAATAGGTCAGGAGGTTTCCCCTAAATCAATCCAATCAGTGAACGCGCTAAGCTAACTGATTATGCCAATCCACTGCGAGGTATGAGAGGTGACAGGTTTGGATTTCATCGCGGACCAAAGTGCTTTGATGTTGGGATGAAATCAACATCGGAAGTCCAGCAAAACCCGCAGGCTTGGGATACCGACATGCCAATTCAAAACCAGCGCAGGGGATGAAATGTACGGGATTGTACAATGGAGGAATCGAATCAAGAACTCATTCGAATCACCAAAAATGTCCAGGTAAACCCTCTGCGAGGATTTAGGATTTACCTGGACTTGTGAAGATGCTTGAATATATGAACAACCAACGACAGAATTTGTGTAATTTGCATTATGATTTTTATGAGTTATTTTGTATGGTAGCACTTTTTGAGATGAAGCCAAAGATGGAAGATAAATCTTGGTAAGGGAGAGCGCATTATTTCCGTTTTGGCAGGCCCGTAGCCAAGGGGGGGTTTCTGGGTTCGGGCGAACCCCCCCTTTGGAAATATTATATACTTTTCTCATATAAATGCCCTTTTCAAACACTGAAGCGAACCCCCTATTTACCCCTTTTCCCATACAGCGAACCCCATGATGTGCCCTTTTGGAGTGAAGGCGAACCACCCCTCGGTAAATCCTGGCTACGGCCCTGTTTGGTGTAAGTGGTCCTCTATTTTTGATATCAAAAATAAACGGTTTATTTTTGATATCAAAAATACTATTTTGGATATCAAAAATTCTTTTTTTGATATCAAAAATAAACGGTTTATTTTGGATATCAAAAATTCTTTTTTTGATATCAAAAATAGTATTTTTGATATCAAAAAAAGAATTTTTAATATCCAAAAAAAGAATTTTTGATATCCAAAATAGTATTTTTGATATCAAAAAAAGAATTTTCGATATCAAAAAAAGAATTTTTGATATCAAAAATAAATGAATAAATACCAAAACGGCTTGCCATACAGTTGGTCATCAGAGAGATCCTTCGGCATGCTATTTTCTGATATATTCTGAGATACTTGCATATCGCTCCAATTTTAATGTTTGACGTATAGTTGAATAGTATATGTTGATGTCAACCAGTTCTGTTAAGAAAAGTCCATTCAAATCATGAGACAACCCTTGGGGTTCACAAATACTCTACTGATGAGGGTAAGTTTTAGATGGTTTAACTCATTTGACCCTGGCGATTTGGGATGTAACGCAACTGCAGAGGTAAGGGTTCTGATATCAACTGTATTAATCCGATGTCGGTGAATAATCTGCAGATGTACAATACCTTTACATGTAAGTCGTTCAATATTCCTCGTCTAATGATCCACCAATATTAATAATGAAGTTGTGGACGTTTCGAGTGATTTTCATAATTGCTTCTCATGCACAATAGTGAGATAAATGTTTCAACATATAGACTAATTGGTTTCGCCTAGCTCGGGGCGATATACTGACAGGTTAAGCTTTCGAGTGGTACAACTGTAAGCTCTGTATGTTTCATAAACCTCATAAACCTTTCACAGGCAGATGGTGAAAAATTTTCTCTCTGTGACGACAGATTCATATAAGTATTCTGGCATACGCTCCTTGGCTTACATGTAACTTCATTTACCAGTTATTGACTATAACAGAGATGTGCCTTACTCGACTACTGTATACTAGGCATCCAGGTACCACATGTAGCGATATTTGTGTCCCTAAAGACATCTTCTTAATTGATATATACTTAAGTTACTTACTTCTATATCACATTTGAGAATAGTATGAGCAGAGATACTACCCATGGTTTACATCACAATGTGTTTGTGGATCTAGTTCATTCAACCTGACTTTCATTACATAGTCGTGGCCCCACGTTATTATAGTCCGAAAAATTTGGACACAGATGACTTGATGTTTTCCTGGATTTGGTCGTCTTGGTACCCAACGAATCCTTCTAAACCACATCCTCTATATGTACAATGATTACTTCCATGTACGTCAGATCGCGCGATGGCGCGTCATTTGTCAAGGAGAAGACCACGCAATTCCCAAATCGATTGATCCACGATCACAATATAAAGCTGGTGTTTCAGCGTCTGAAATTTCTAGAAGTTGGTAGTTCACGGAGACATCAAGCAACTGCTAACTCTTCATAGGTCAAGGAAGGCAGGTTAGTGAAAATTTGGTCATGATTAGCATTTTTATTACCGCTGAGTGAGCCACACTAACCCCAACCTTGATTTTATGTGCAAACCGTACAACTATTCTAACCTACCCAGTCTGAGGCTGTTATAACAATAACAACAACAACAACAACAACAACAACAACAACGGTTAAATTATCAGTTGTAGCAGACACATTTTTTAGGCTAACATTTTTCGGAAAAACGGCATCAATTTGCTACTCAAAATTTGAGGTTTCCCGATCCAGCGATATATAGTATGTCTGGTATTCCATAGCGGCAGGTCCAAAATGAATATAAGTATAAGATTGTCTTCTATAGGCCCTACTTTTGCCCGTGTGTCTCATGATCGCCTTTTTACAGTGAATATACAGACATAACTCCATCGCGGATGAAATTAGAACGATTGTGATTAGGTGACCGCGATTCATGAAACCGTGAGCATAATTTTTGTCACGAATTTGTTATCGATATATGAGATTAAAGATCATGATTTCTGTATTTATCTAATGCAGGACGAAAATTCAGCCCCTTCCTCCCCCCAAAGAAATCCCCCCAGCCTCGGGCAAGAGTCGGGCTTAGTGGGGGGTTACCTTGGCATTCACAACAATTTTATGCCCCAAAGGATGGAGATTTCACGTGTTCAGCCCTGTTTATGTGGGGATTCGGTTTATATTTCTTTTACCTGAGGATGGGACATTAATTGTATTTGGTTGAGGTCTAGGTTGGAGTTCACTTCAAATGTTAGCTCGAAGGGTAGGGCATTGAAACATAGTAACAACTCCCATTTGCTAAGTCCTCAATAAACCCCAAGAGAAAGCGTTGTATCCCACGCCCCACAACTTCAACTAATTTCTGATTTTGGTCTTGATCTAGTCATTTTACACTGCTTGTGACCTGTTTACTATTCCCATCATCTTATCAGCGACCGTTTGTACAGCTAGCAGTTTAATCTCCTATGCTATTTGGCTTAGGCATGGATGTGTGGAAAACTTCCACAACTTCTTATCATCTAGTTGTATATGTGATATAAAATGACACCAGCTTTACTGACCACTATCTTGGGGATAGCTATTCTTGATGTATGTGTATTAATGGGCGTTATGGAAAATTGTACTTTTTCCAGTATTACTGTATATAATAAGTACAACTTGATCCGGTGTACATTCTGATGCTAAAAGCCATGCAATAAGGGACAAAGCCTTATTAATAATCAATATTTCTTGCTTCGTTTGTTCTCATGTGATTCCAAATAATATGCTGACATCATGCATTATGCAAAAATAGACTTTGGGGAATTCTCACGAACATGTTAGACCTAAGCCAAGGTAATCGATATTACCGCACCTCCTAAGTTAATGGAGTCAATGTATTCAGGGATGATCGGAATATACGAAATGTATATTGATAATACAATGTATAAATGGTGTAAAATTTCCTTCGTCCGTCGACTTAGTATAGCGAGGATGACTGAGCTTTCAGACAAACAGTATGAGGGAAGGGTATAATTTTTACAAGAAGTTCTATTTAAGACCCGATTTCCTTCCGTAAAGCGGCGTACAGTAATTGAGCATAATCATTATGATATGATATAATTCTGAATGCATATTGTAAACGAAAAACAGCCCAAGGACCATGAATATTATCGGATGTTATTGGGTTGCATTGTTAGGACACACTTTATTGTAGATATCCATATAGACACCTTGAAAAACGTGACCACAGACCCTAGCTCAGGCGTATTAGCCCAATTGGAGTGACTTCCAGTAGCGTAAAATGCGCTTTTTTGACGAACTGATCAGTATCAGATACCATCTGGAACATCTTACAATGCCGACAGATAAAATCACATATGTTACAGTGTATAATTGTGCATTTCATTTTCCTGGATGAAGTGGGATTAAACGTCTATTTTTTAAATTCTCCTCGGTTTTCTATCCCCAATCCCATAGCTCTGTTAAAGTTTTTTAACCTCCTGTTCAAAAACTTTTGATGCCCTTTAGTTAGACTTTCATTGAACTTAATGTGTATACATGTAAGTTTTCATTAAAAGATATGTGGATGTGTAGCCCTCCCGAAGAACAATTTCTCAAATACTATTAGATATTTTGCTCTCATCGGCGTTTTGGTAACAAAATGCACTAAATGACGTCACTTAGTCCCGCATTAAATGCACTGCGTAATATTTGGACTAAAGTTTGGGGAATGCTTCGTGCCGAAGGTGTGCCGAATAAATAACAGAAAAATATGTGACACTGGCCGACATGTGGTCTGTGTATGACACGGTCCAGTAATACGACCACGTGACCTCCCCGCAATCTCCAAATTTGAAACCCTGAACACAAGGTTTACGTTTTCGAAAAATCAGTGGACTGCTTTAGTCTCAGGTGAAGAGCGACGAGTAGCAGCGAAGCACAATGCCATATACTTAATAGATAATAATGAACCGGACGAATATTTTAACCTGCCATTGGTCCATCTATGCCCATTGGTATAACATGCAAATGATTTCGTCAAATAGTGTTCAGTGTCCCGCATACTAAGTTGACATAATTGGGTTGAACGATCCACTACACTCATGCATTAGGTTTGACAGCTCACGCTATCATAACGTCGGAATCTCCTGCCTTATAATCATGCGCTCAATAACAGTTTACTCATTTCGGAACGTTTCAGGCGCGGTAAAATTTCCTTATTCTCTACTTTTTCTTCCAAAATTTCTAAACTATAAACACGACTATTAAAGCGTCGGTACTTCGTACGGACTAATAATAAATCCGTGTTATGTTTCATCCATACATATGGTAACCTATTTTTTAGTGTAATCAAGATCAATACCTGGACTGAAGAAGACGTGAGCAAGGATCGGGATCGAAATATGAAATTTCAGACAATTATGTATGAAATGGTTTATTTGGAAGGCCTGACAGCGTAATAGATTAACACTGTATGCTATGCTTCAAACTATCAACAACCGTTAACACTTCAGCTTGTAACTTCCCGTTGAAGTTTCACAGGTTTTGTTCCAGTGTTTGTAGCAATTCTCATGTATGTCTGGCTCAAATACGTGCCTCGGTGATTCAGAGTGCCCTAGTTTCCAAGTGACCAATGCATGTGGTAGAATAGGTCGATTTATTTGCATTGCCTTGAAAAAGAACTTAAGAAAGCATCAACACAACTGTGAAATTTGAACTTTCTGAAATATGTCCCATTTTCTCGAAACGTAGTCATTTGCGGCATAAGTGGAAGTATGTATTAGATATAATAATCTAATGTATAAATTAGATGCAGAAAATCGTTAACCATTGAACTGGGCAGTATACTAAGAGCTACGGTTTACAAATTGTGGTAACTTACTCCAAAATTATAAAAAAAAATGGGTAAAGTTTTCAGGACATAAGATGTGAAGGCGAAATATAGCCTACACACGACGGTTTTTCCAGGAGAATATGTCATACGCCGAAATCAGTTGACGAATAGGGAATATAGAGTGCAGAGCACATATATAAAGACAATTTCTTTTATCGAATAAATGAACATTAAATGGCAAAACAACAAATCACGATTGATTGACGATGGAAAAGATTCACGATATCGCCAATTAACCCTTTTCTGTATCTCCGAGCTAAGTGTGACTTTCATGCAAAGCAATTCACTACCCATGTACTATTTTTTAGAGTTAGTTCCATTACCCCGGTCTCCAGTCGTCATTCTATAGCCAGCCACCAACTGTATATTAAGGCCAATGAACTGGACAATTGTTTCCGATATGTACCAGTCGTTGTGTAGTGAGTGTAATAAGCTCTTCCACATTTCATTTATTCAGCTCAAGTGAGAGTCCTTCCTTGCCGATTAGCTTGAACTGCCTGAAAAACAACAACACAATCGTGCACTGGACAGATCCAGATAAGGCTCAATTTAGCCATTGTTTATTTTTGCTTTCAATATTTGCTCTAATAATTAAGCGAGGGTATGCAATGGTAGTGGGACTATAATTGGAGTATATATCAGAAATCATATGAGCCCACAGCCTGATACTCGGACAGCATTGACAATGGTTGAACGCTTCTCTCTTGCATAAAATAGGCTTGACATGATGGAATGAATTTCCAAATTAAGAAGTGTACGAGACATATTGTTTACCAACAGCTTGTTCCCTATCCGAAGGCATCGATCCCCTTGTTTAAAAAGTTTCTGTCTTTTGAATGTTAGGTGTCAAGTGATGCTTTCCTGTACAGTCATATGGTTGCTTTTTAGTCACCAGACGTCAACTTTTCCCGCCTCTTGCATATCGCTCCAATTTATTACCTGTATATGGTAGGATTCTGCTGGTGGACTTTTAGTCCTCAAGGCCCCCTGTACATTTCACTCAGTAAATATATCTAGGTTTATTGTTTTGGTTGAAAATTTAAGCCGTAAGACGTTGTTCATTACTGGTTAGTTTCTCTGGGTATTCCTACATTTACAAGGTTGAGAGGTTTATTCCATCAGACGTCAACGATGCACATCCATTAACATCAGATGAGTTATTTGAGCTGATCTGTCATCACAGCTCCTGAGCTAGCGTGTCTAATTCCGTTTAAGCCGGAGCTAGGGGCCGTGTGGATACTTCATAGATTCTACATGAACATCTGCAATAAAACGTGCATGGCTGAGATACTAAAGCTACGTCTGACAATCCACCGTATTATCGGGTCTGAATGCTAGGTGCCAAGGGATGCTTTCCTCTAGATTACAAGCGTCTGGTCCGTCATTGATAATTCAGCCCACGTCCATTAAAGAATATCTGCGTCCATAATCCAAAGACCTATTCCATGTAACAGCATTCGCACCAAATTCAAGAAGACAATCATAGTATACCTAAACATAGGCTAGTTTCCTCCAAGAAAAGCGGTCAACAGATTTCAACGATGCTGGCAAGACATCATGATGTTCCAAAAATATCAAATCCGTATCGCTGATCTGTATTCATATTATATTCGTTGTAAAGTCGTCATCTAGAGAATGATGTATCTCAGTCACGCTATGATTGTGCCTGTTCATGTGGGCCCCATGAGGATCTTAAAGTACATGAGTTCATACGGCCCTTAGCCCCGGGTTAAGCGGAATTAGACACAAGTTATGAAACGCAACGCCATAGACCTTGCGCGCTACGCTCGTATTTTGCTATCAGCATGCGACATGTATTGCCAAATTTGCGAAAATTTGAGTGGAGGCGCTTGGTTGTATAGCCCTGTTTTATAAGTTCCCGCAACAATGTTTTGTGATGCTGATTAAAACCGTCACATTTAACACAGGATCTAGCAAATGCCACTAGACGAGATATGTATACGCCATATGCAGGTCCCACTGGAATATTACTATCCAGAAAGGGATAGTTTAAGATGTCGAAATTGTAATCACCTCTTTCGTAATAAAGTCGACGAGACTTCATATTTGTAGAGTTATAAGTCTAAATATGATGTGCCGGTAGGGCTATCTGTAGTTTCCTTCAAATCCTGTGAAGGTGGATATATATCCTTTGCTGCGTCATTTATATAGCGATTATCCACAGCGAGAAGATCAGTATAGCGTTTAGTTAATGAGAAGGAACGGGCTTTGAATTAATCGGATTTTGAAAGCGCCTACATATAGTCATATTCACAAGGAAACAGATATACGTCAGTCAACATGGGTGCACAATTAGGCATGTGTTTGCTTTTTAGTCGCCAAACGTCGTCAGTTTCTCCCACCGCTTGCATATTGTTCCAAATTTATCATGTAAAATCTATAGACAGATGACTGCCAAGATCATCGTGCATGAACGATAGACCGATAATTGAATGGGAGAGTTCCCGTGAACGGTGATAGCATACTGAATTTAGGATCGAGGCCAATTGATATCTTTTATCTCGCTATCACATATAAATGAATTGAGTTCTTGCCTCTTGATCAGTTGTTCAGTGCACCCTTCCACGAAGAGTAATGTCCTTTCCAAGCCATCAATATACAGTGATTTCGAGGGAATATATAATTGCCTGGGAAGAGAGAGGAGAACTTAATTCACTACCAGCAAGAATGTTGCAACTGATAAGTGCCATTGAGGGCATGATAGATTATGATAGGGGCTACAGCCGAGAGGTGATATAAAATAGGTCAACATGTGCGTTACAGTGATTTACTGTTTTCCAAACCTAACCAACCAGGTGGAGTCTTTGACCTCCCAGCTTTTAATACCTGCTACTGGTTGCATGTACTTCTATAAGATCTCCATTTGCCTTGTTATCTGCCGTTATCTGACCCCTTCTCAAAGGCGATCTGTTGCTTCTATCGACACACATCTATGTTGCGTTAGGGGTCATGGGTTAATGGAGTGACTGACGTACATAGTTGTCAATTTAAGCAGGCGTCTCTCTACAAGGAAAACATTTTCACTTGACTCAATCTTGAATCCGTGAGAAAGGTCTACATGAATTTCATCGCCACGGACCACAGGCCGAGACACTCTGACCAGTAAGCTGAACATTTGTATATAAAGAAGAAGATTCTCAGAGCTAAATTCGCTAAGCGTTTCACAGTTCTTGGCTTGGAATAACTGGCGTCCCGTTTGTAGCGGTGAACCATGCATGCGGCTCGCATACAAGATGAATGCGGAAATCCCGATAAACGAACGATATACTTGAGTGAAGAGAGCTTCGATTGATTTACTCTCTTTTCCAAGTATTTGTTCTATGTACCGCTCAGTGGATCGGTTCTAGCTTTATATTCGTGATCTTGGAAGAGTACAGACGTTTGTACTGAATGTCAATGTTAAGACAATTACAACGTATATGGGGACGGGAGCTCCAGGATCAAACCAGAGAGGATAATTGGACATGTTATTGATAATTCCCATCGCGTCTATTGATCAAGGTAAGAAACGTATGAGAACGCGTGACCCAGTTCCTTCAAATTAGTACAAACTACTTTAAACAATTACAATGTACTAACAGTGTGTTGTGATTCTTTAACGATATAAATAGCATTTCTTACTTCAATTCACTTTGCTACCCTAAAACCGGTAGTTTCTATCGATCAGCTGAACTATCTTGACAAATTCATCATTTTGTCTGAATACTACAGTAAAATACGGATCAATTCCTGCGTTTTTTTACGAGCATCCATGGTATGAAATTTATACACGCGTGGGGAATTTTTCACTGGCACAATAGTGCATTGAGATTACCAAGGATTCTCCGTTTTCTGACGGAAAATACATATTCGATGAAGGGATTATTTCGCCTTATACCGGATGAGAATATTGAATTTAACCTGGGTGAGGTGCTCGAACCCATTGAAGTTATTCATCTGACACCTTTGCCTTTATTAGATTACGTTTATTTTCAACAGTGAAAATGTGCTTAAGCTTTTACAAATAACTCGATAAGCTAAGACAAGTTGAACACTGAACAAAAAGTGGATCACCATAATGTTTGTAGATCTACTGCACCATTTGTGTATGTATCCTGTATAAATGAATAAGTAATGAAATGAGTTTGTTTTACGTTCAGAGCTCATTAGGCTTATTACCCGCAGTCAAATTTTTCTTGATTATACCGTATCGAAGAGACTTTATCTATCTCTTGTGAAATACATATGGTAGTCTCCTTACTATCGTTTTAAATAGGAGTATAAAAGATAATTGGAGCCGTGTCAGCTCTATGTCCAGGAAGGGGTTGGGGTGAAGAATTAGGGTGGAGATGGGAAATATACTCGAGGTTCATCATGTCCATCTCTAATGGCTTTATAAGGTTGCCTTTTGGCTAGAAGTAAATACGGTTGAAGTTTCGGGGTACAGCAGGCATAGTCTCTAGCCTGCTACGCCGTCTAATATTTGAATCTGACAACCCAGCTTTTATACATAGTCCACTTTGGAACGGCTGGTAATACGGATACACGGTTATGTTAATATTGTGTTTACTTGTATTCTATTGCCAGGTGTCAGGATACTATTGTTAGATTAGGCGGCCTGTTTTTGATAAATTCAATAAATCCCTATTTATGAGCAGGAGAGTGATTTACTCCCTTATGGACAATGATGTAGGCCTATTTTCTGTAAATATTATGAAACCATGCGTTCAGTCGGTTGATCCACTATTGAACATCGCATGATCGAATACAGTACCATGTGGTATTAGCCTTATCTTTCCTAGTTCATATTATTTATCAAAAATACCTATGAGACTGGTGGCGCTTCTGCTGAAATATTTGCTTGCTGTAAGCTATTTTAATCAGTCCTTTTGAGTTCTCTTTTTAGTCGATTTGCTAATTATTACTTATTTATTATTTGCTAGGCCATCAGTATAACAACGTAAACTATTCCATTTGCTCGAATATGTTGGTACTTCAAAGGTTAGACAGATCAATTATATTGGTTCTTGCACGTCTGATAATAACAAGCGTTTTATAGCACAGAAGAAGAGTTGTTGTCCATGATTTTTCAAGATTAAGATTCTGATCTAGCAATGATTTTAACGATGACCGGAGATATCAGTCACAATAACTCTCTTTGAAGGCGTTGCCAGCAGCTAACAGGCGCCTAATATGTCAAGGAACTGTAATAAAATACACGAACAGGAAAGCAAAGTTTGCTCTGTGTCTATATTTAAAAACTACTCGCGGTGAAATTACTCGTAGTTTACCTTGTATCCTGGGTAAGAAACATGGCGGATTTTGCTATTCTTAGACAACTGAGAGCGGATGTACTGACGAAGTTATAAATTTCGTCCAAGCTTTGCAAAGAAAATGATATGGCATTTGCTTTAATGATACCAAAAGACCAGTTTCCACTTTCTCTAAAATAAACTGCCGAAAATATTAGATTACTGCCACCATTCATACACACTACATCCAGTATTGCTCGGCTAATTTTCTTCCAACCTTTATACATGTATTATGTTGTGGCTATTTTGAGTGATTTCGTAAAATTATGTGTCGCAGATACACATAGATTATGCCCCAGATTGAGCTAAGCGTCACCATTGAAGATCCTTCGATAGAAATCAGTGGTCTTTGTCACTTTTGCGGCTACGTGATAATTTCGTGATTGTTTTGTCGAAACTGGCATATTTGAAGGGGGGAGGGGAGATCAACGCAAGGCGATTTTCCGTTGTTGTATTTCACGAAATGTACTTGACAGGTCATGGCTCAGCCGGTAGAGCATCGGCGCGTTGAGGCGGGGTCGTGAGTTCGAACCCCGCTGACGAAGAATTTATTCTTTCTCTCTCAAAAATCATTTCATATGTATATATGCTCAGTGGCGCGCTATACACCATACCAAATATCGTTTCTTCATGATAAAGCCAGTTGCACACATTGCAACACCGAGAGAGAAGATTGGTCATCACAGGGACAGTCCACGGTTGTAATACCTATGGGCCGTCATAGCTCAGTCGGTAAAGCATCAGCGCGTTGAGTTGGGGTCGTGGGTTCGGATCCCGCTGACGACCAATTTTTTCTTTCTCAAAAATCATTTCATATTGGTCAAGTGATATCTGGCTTATGAATCAATACAATTAACAAAGCTGATCGCTATCGGAAATATTGTTCACAGAAGCGTCCCACGAGTCTTATGTTATATTTCTCTTGGATATGATCGGGCGTCAGAGCATTTGATTGCCACCTGTATACCGAGAGTGAAAGGAGATAACCCACCACTGAGGGTATACTTCCGATGAAATTTGATTGGTCATTATACCTAAATGAGCGGGAAGTTGTTTGTCATATATTTCGAAATGTTTCCATAATAGTCAACAATAGAAGATATTCAAACGGTCCATTCAAATTTTAATAGGGAAAACTCATGACCAGTTTGATCGTACGCCTCCCGTATTTGATCTAAATTATGTCAGTCGTATCTGGAACAAATATTGGCGAATACTTCCTATGTCGTTACGCTTCCTATGGGTCGTATGAATCCATGTACTTCAAGATCCTCATGGTGCTCATATGAACATGCACAATCAAAGCGTGACTGAGATACATCATTCTCTAGATGACGACTTTACAACGAATATCATATGGATTAAGAAAACTGATCAGCGATATGGATTTGATATTTCTGGAACGTATTGATGTCTTGCCGGCATCATTTACAAGAGTTGACCGCCTTTCTCTTGCAGGAAACTAGCCTATGTTTATGTATATTATGATTGTCTTTTTGAATTTGGTGCTAATGCTGTTATATGGAATATGGAATAGGTCTTTGGGTTATGGACGCGGATATTCTTTAATGGACGACGGCTGAATTATGACTTACGGACCAGACGCTTGTAATTTGTGGCAGCGAATATTAGGGAATACGATTTGCTCAAGATGTGCGCAGCCGATTTACCACATATTAGGCAAAGGTTTTAGAGATTGAGACCAGTAGAGCTAGATGCAAACGTTTATAAAATTACTAAAGAATCAAATTACGGTTATTAGAGCAGGCCTCCTCATTGGAATGCAAGTTCAGCACCTCTCTCCCACCCGTAACCTGAACTAGGTTGGTGTTTCTTTCAGCTGGCTCTCGCATATTGAGGATATAAGGAACAAGGTTAGCAGGAATATAGGGATAATTCGTCATATTAAGGATAATTTGAATAGAAAAACTCTTTTCATTCTATACTACTCACTGATATATCCATACTTATCATATTGCAATATCGTTTGGGGAAATACTTATCATACCCATCTTCAACCGTTGCTGCTGTTACAAAAAAAGGCCATACGTTTAATCACATTTTCGTCAAAATATGACAATACCGCCCCATTATTCCAAAAATTACAAATATTGTCCATAAAACAAATAAACGACTACCAGGTGTTAATTTTTGTGGACAAATTTTTCAATCACACAGACCTAATTCCAAACTCTTTTAGATCATATTTTTCAAAATTATCTGCTGTCCACAGGTACCCAACTAGACAGGCTAAATTAAATTTATATCGCGATTTTTACTACTCTGACTTATCTTTTTATAGTACTAAAACAAAGGGTCCTAAAATATGGAACAATTTACCCTCTCAGTTAAAATCTCACGTTTCGCTCTCATTATTCAAATCGATGATAAAATCGTATTTATTACTGGAACATAATTAGACATCTATTCTGTTTTAGACATCTATTCTGTTTGCCGTCTGTGGAAGCTGGAAATTAAATTTGTATGTATTTGTGTTTTAAACAAAATTGAATTGTCTCACTATGTTAGAGTTTACCGCATATTATCATCTTTGTAAATATAATTATTATTTTGGGATAAAACAAACCCCTCGGGGTTTTCATCCCGCCACTATTATATTTTGTTTACTAAACATTGTTATGCATGGTGAAATAAAAATCAAATCAAATCAAAGCACAGAGACAATCCGGTGGAGACTAGCCTCATTGTAAGGAATTTAATTTTTCTCTTGTGTGTTCTTCAATCCACTTCCGAGGCAGCTTATTCCGGGATACGAACTTCAATTTATATCCAATAGATTTACAATACAATGGGAATCTGACAGCTGCTCTTGTCGTATCTGCATCTACCGACATATATCACTTATCACATCGCCCCCATGATTTATCTTCGTAGTAATTCTTTCTGTGTGAAATGGACACCATCATCAATCTCAGGTACAAAACACGCACGATCTGTAGTCCATCTCTCTTTTAGTATGTTTACGTGACAGTGAATACCAGAAATAATGATCACAGTGTCTACACCAGCTGTAAATTTGCATGTCTCGTAAAATACAATAAAATGCGTATAGACATGTATCCAAAGACGTGTAACAGATGTCTGATATATCGCTACAGGCGTCCATATCACGAACAATATACTATCCAATAATTTTTATCTCACATTTCACACAGGATGCCTTGATATCTTAGAGCATGTTGTCAAAGGACCATAAGGGTCGTGTGGATACTTCATCATCTTCACATGAACCCCACAAGAAAGCGCATCTGAGATAATAAGGCTACGTCCGAGAATCCATCGTATTCTCGGGACTGGATGTGAGGTCCCAGGGAAAATTTCCTGTAGAGGCACATGGCTGCGTATTAGTCGCCAGACGTCAGTTTTTCCCACCTCTTGCACATCACTCCAATATTAAGTTATTGTCGTACATATGATTCTTTTCATAGCCATGAGCCTCTACTCTCAAACCACAAGATATGTCCAAAAGTGCGAGTTTTGTTATTACAATTTCCCACAGTTGATGTTTAGACATTTCTGCTGGTGAGGGATTTATGAAACAAGTAATTTCCTTATGTTTAGTCTCAGCCGTCAGTATTGAGAAAACCCATGATGGCCTCGACAGTGTAGTAGATTAACACTGTGTGATGTACTTCAAGCTGTCAACACCGATTAAAGATTAAGTTTGTACTGCTCGGTTGAATTTCACAAGTTTTGGAATCATTGCTAATAATTCCCGCGCTATTTAAGACAAGCTTTTGCAATTTGCAATCTTTACTCTTCATATGTGGCTCAGTTATCAAAGAGTTCTCAAGTTTTCCAGTGATCAATGTATGTCTTAGAATGGGCCGGCTTATTCGCATTCAATTTGAAAAAAAAATGCAAACGCGATTTCTAAGACGAAGGTAAGAAACTGAGTGTGTGACTTCTATTGGGTTTGGACTTTCTAAAATAAGTATGTAACATTTTTGTCGAAAAAAGTTACCGACTTAAATAAAAAACTCTAATTCAAGAAATTAACCCTCTCTGGCCCGGGTTTTTTGGAACGTATCCTGGCCTGGGGGTGCCCACCCCCCCTAATTATTTTTCTTTCCCCTTCAGCTAGGGGGCTGAAACTTACCACCCCATACCTTCTAGCTCTACCAGAAAATGTAAAAAAAAATCCAAGGTGACCGCTTCAATGACGTCACAGTGACTTCATTTTCAAAAACAGCATTTTTGGACGATTTTTCGGTCAGATTTTTCGAATTTTTTATTTATGCAATTTCTCCGCAAAAACTGCATGCTAAATTAGTAAATATGAATATGATGTGGAATAAAATAGTTTTTGTCCACGTTTATCGCGGAAAAGCAGAAATTTTGAAGAAGTATGACGAAAAAACACTTTTTTGGCATCCACGTGGTCGCCATCTTGAATTTACCCATGATCCTCTGCTCGGGGGTTCATGCAAATAGGCTTAAAATGACCCCGATATGTTAAACGATAAAGTCACTTCGTTCCGGAGATAGCGCAGAAAGTTTGGTAGGGCGGCCATACCCCCATGTCGCAACTTGCTTCAAAATTATGTTGTAATGGGTTAATTATTCGGGATACATGATATGAATGCCAAATACAGCCTGCATGCGATGGTTTTCCCAGGAGAAAATAAACCGGAATCAATTAAAAATGGGCAGTGTAGATTCACAGTGTATATATAAAGACAAATTCTATTATCGAATAAATGAATGCCAAACGGTAAGCACAGGAAAGCACGATCGATGGACGAGGTTAAACATTTACCACGATAAATCATATTCTGTATCTCAGAGCTTAAAGCGACTCTCACACAAAACATACCTTGATCTTCATCTGGCTATTTTCCAAATGAATGCCGATGACATTCCTTTATTCAGTCGTCATTCTATATAGACAGCAACCAATTGTATATTGACGCTAATGGATAGAACAATTGTTTCCTATAAATGCCAGACGGGATATTTTATTGATTATAAGGAGGCATTCCATATACGATTTCTTCAGGTCAAGTGTGGGGGGTATTCATCGCCGTTCAGCTTGAACTGCCTGTTCAATATTTCCACTAATAAGTGCGCGAATGCTTGCAGTGGTAGTGGGACTATGGAATGGCGTAATCTATCTGAACTGATATGAGCCCACAGTCTGATATTCGAAAGGCATTGACAGCATCTCTCTCGCAGGAAACTGACTTCTGTTTATCTATATTATGATACAGATGCAGTTACGAATTCGACATTTAGATTATGGACGCGGATATTATTTAATGCACGACGGCTGTGTATTTATTATGGACTATGCATTTGAATTGTACCCAACGACAGCCCACTATTAACGGGTGATTCTCGGATGTAATGCGATCTCAATCGTTCAGCCATAATTTGATTGAATATCCATTGAATTTAATCTGCTTCAATTTATTTGAAGAAAGACCCATTATGCTTATCTTAATGACTATTTGGCAACTTTAGATGTGGATTATTGATGTATAATGAAAAATGAAAATCAGCTAGGCCTATTCAGAAATTTACCGAGGAAGCTCACATCGGATTCCACCTCATTGCGCAAAGGCACCTTGATCACTTGGATTGCCATGAGGGAATGAATTTTTAGACTAAAAAATGTACGAGATCAAATATTGTTGGAAAGCTCATTAGTTAGTTTTAGTTAATGGGGATCACCAATAAATTGTTCCTTTGTCGAATATATCGATACGGCTCCCGTCATTGGACTGCTGTATTTCATCATGTTAACCCTGTCTGGCCTGGGCTTTTTGGGACCTGTTGTGGCCTGGGGAAGGCGAAATGGCCCCCCCCCCTCCTAATTATTTTTCTTACCCCTTGAGCCAGGTAGCTGAAACTTACCACACTATACCCTTGGATCAAGCTCTACCAGAAAATGTATAAAAATCCAAGATGGCCGCCTTGATGACGTCACAGTGACGTCATTTTCAAACACTGCATTTTTTGGTCGATTTTTCAGTCAGATTTTCCGAATTTTTTATTTATGCAATTTCTCCGCAAAAACTGCATGATAAATTAGTAAATATTAATGTGATGTGAAATAAAATAGTGTTTGACCACTTTTCATTGCGAAAAAGCAGAGATTTGGAAGTGCATGTACAATATACCGATAGTTGAAGTGGAGAGTTCTTGTGGATGGAGGTATCTTTAATTACTCAATGTAGGATTGTGGCTATTTGATATTATTCTTCTGCTATCATACCACAACAGATACTGGCATATTTGGCAGACCATAAGTTTCATTGGGATATTTAATTGTCTGGGAAGAGTTGAGAAAAAATAATTAGGTATCCCTAGTGATGCCTTATGTGTTTGTCAGTTTCTTCTTTCTACTTCCGCTTCTTTTCCCCACTTTTATTTCCGTCGGATAACTTTTAAATGCCTTTGTCAATCAACTTTATATTGGCCCTGCCTATGGGAAGACACCTATTGTTTTTCAGCATTGTCCAAAACTGGAAACTGGGTATTTATCTACAAATTCTCTTATATGCAAATTTCCCTTTTGTTCAATCTTTTCCGTCGTTTAACTTCCGAATGCCATCGTTAATTAACTTCAAATTTGTCGAGCATATTGCTCCTGTCTAGGGGAAGACACCTATTGTTTTTCAGCTCTGCACGAAACTGGATACTTGTGGGGGTTTTTTCACCGATTTCTATTATATGCAAATTTTCCAGCTGGACCTGGCTGTCTGTTTTTGGGTGCAAATTTTCATTTGCATCTATAGCACATCAGTGATTGGTTCACAGTCATGACTCAGGGAGGTCACTGTTGGGAGTCAAAATAGAAGCTGGCCTTTGGCTCAATGTGTGACATCTGAATCCATTTGTATTCAAAGTACATTCAGTTCCTGGTTCACAGCCATGCCATTCAATTGTGTACAGTATGATGATGTTAGGCAATGTATATACATTTCTCTCACAAATGAATTAAACAGAGACAGTTGCATTGCAGATTTTAAAGCCACTGACATAGATTCATTAATTCAAGAACACCTTTAGCTAAAATTTCATTTCCGGACAATAATTCCTGAAAAACAGACCAGATTTTTATCGAGCCGGCTTTAGCTGCGGAAAGCTCGATATGGAGATCTAAATGATCTCCGTGGATATCCGCGTTCCTGTTCCTGTCTCTGTTCTCGTCCCTGTCCATATCCGAAGAAGTTGTTAATGTTTCGGACTAAAATTCTTCCTGTCCACAGCTTCTCGGCCTCATGCTATGTCTCCTGAACTAAGCCCCACCTCTGGGGGACCAAGTGTTTTTTTTTCTATTCCCAGCTTCTCAGCCTCATACTAAGCTACCTAAGGTTTGAGATGCAGTATACCGTGTTTAAACACACACAATCACCTACAAAATATTCCTTTATAGTGATTACTAATAGGTTATTTATTTCATAATTTTATTTCAGAAGTACAATATGGAATAAACGGCCAAGGTTCCCGCAGTACCGATCCCCTGTTAGTTTTGAATTTCGTGTCGCCTTAAATGAAGGACACCGTTTCCTTCAATTTTGCTATCAAATCATTCTATTCCACATAATATGATTTACCCCAAAGCTTTTGCACGAACCATATCTTATTTCAGAAATATAATATGAAATAACTGGCGGGGGAATCCCCGCAGTACCGAAGCCCTGGTAGTTTTGAATTTCGGGTGGCCTTAAATGAAGGACACCATTTGCTTCAATTTCGCTATCAAATCATTCTATCCCACATCATATGATTTATCCCAAAGCTTTTGCGCGAACCATATCTGTGTCCATACATTTAATTTACCGTACTAATTAAAACTGAGTCCCTAAAGTTTTGGTGCACAGTGGGCATATGATCAATTTCCTGAACTGAATTGAATTTCTGACCTTGTGGTTCCTCAGACTGACAGATGACGGCATGCAGTTGTGTGGTTTTTTCATGTCCAGGGAGCTTTCCAAGGCTTTGATTTCAGCGCACCTACCACTACCCCCGAGAGCATGTCCCCATCTCCGGGGCGCCGAGCCTTACCCTTTATCCTAAACTAAGCTTCGCCCGATCTCATACCCTCATATATTCCAAGAGCTCGCACTACCCTAGGGAGTATTCCCTATTCCCGGGCATATTGCTAGGGATTGTTTTTCATGCCAATCCGCCACTAGGCGGCGCCAACTGGGGATCAAATTAACATTGCATTTCCAGACAATAACTTCTGAAAACCCTAAAGGTTTCTAGCTCTTTCCAAATTTGGTGTGTGGATACCTTCCCTCAAGATCTGGCTTGAGATTGTTTCGATTCGGGTAAAGGTGGCGCCACCTGGAGGCTAAGTTAAAAGTGTTTCCAGACAATAATTTTGAAAATCTGGATCGATTCTCTCTAAATTTGGTATGTGGGTACCTCACCTCAATATCTCGCTTAGCATTGTTTTTCATGCTTATCAACGTATAGGTGGCGCCACCTGGGAGCCAATATAAAATCATGTTCCCGGAGAATAACATTTATAAACTTGAATTGATTCTTTCCAAATTTGGTGTATGGGTACCTTGCCTGAAGGTCTGGCTTGGATTATTTTTCATATCGATCTTCTTAATTATACGGGCCAAGATAACATTTTGGTAAATCTGAACCGATTCAATTTTCTATTCCCAATGTTAGGGGGTCTTGCCTGGTCGTGCCAATCCGAACGCGGCGTTAAACATTGACTCTCTCTCTCTCTCTCTCTCTCTCTCTCTCTCGTGCCAATCCGCCAAAAGGTAGCGCCACCTGTGGGCCAAGGTAAAGTTGAATTTCCGGACAGTAAAGTTTGAAGACATGAACGGATTCTGTCCACATTGGTATGTGGATACCTTCTCTCAAGGAATGTTTTTATGCCGATTCTCCTATAGGTGGCTCCACCTGGAGGCTATGTAAAAATTGTACGTAAAAGTTTTCCGTTTTGACTCTCTTCACAAATAATGAATGTTTCCTTCACTTAACATATAAAAAGGATGCCTAGTCGATCGTATTCGATCGACTGAATCTAGTTCAGTACCAGCAAGGAAGTTATCATACAATTGGTAAGTGTCATATATTTATGATGAGGGCTAAGACCGCCAGGTGACATAATATAGGTCAACATGTATTGTGTAGTGATTGACTGTTTTCGAAGCAGGAGTAAGGTTTATGACCTTAGAGATACCTTACCTACGACTGGTTCAGGTGACCTCGATTTGCCTTGTTTGGCTGCCGTTATGTGATGCCTACAGATCGATGATTAAGATCGTCTATCAGTTCGATCGACACATCATAGAGGGTCATCGGTTAAACAAGGAAATGACGTACAGTTAGGTAGTGAATTTAAGCCAGAATCTCAGTATAAAGAAAACATTTACACTTGACTCCGCCTTGAAAGCGTAAGGGATGTCTACATGAACTTCATCCCCACCGACGACATGCTGAAGTTGAAGATTTATATCGAACTGAGAAAGATTCTACGCGCTAAAATCGATGAGTATTTCGCAGCACTTGACTGGGAATAACTGCATGGCGCCCCGTTTGTAGTGGTGAACTACATGTATACCCGAGGCTGACATACAGGATGAATCCTTAATTCCGATAAACGAGCTATATATTTGTGTGAAGGGAGATTCGATTGACTCCAACTTCCAAGTATCTGTTCAAAGTATCGCTTCAAATAACTGATTTCTAGTTTGCGTCAATGGATCCGTCCTAGTTTTATATTCTTGATCCTCGAAGAGCACAGACTTTTGTACCGAATGCAAATGTTTAGACAATTACAACTAAAGTTGACGAAGGGAGCTCAACAGTGGAACCCGAAAGAACCAATGCAAATACTACTGATAATTACCATTCCACCCAGTGAGCAAAGTAAGAAATGTATGGAAGTGCGTGGCCCATTTCCTTCAAATTAGTTAAAAAAATCTACGATAAAGAAATACATTGTACTAAAATGTGTTGTTATCCTGCATTAACAATTAATGTAAATGTTGTGTCCTATTTAAATTCATATTTCCCGGAGGATCCTAGCACATACAGTTTGTATAGAACAACTGAACTATCTTGACAAATTCATGAGTTAACTTGAAGAGCATAATAAAACACGGATGAACTCCTTCGTTTATTGGTTTGAAATTTATACACATGTCGATTGTTTTTCACCGACGAAATAACGGATTGATATTTACAATCGTTCGATAGATTTCGGGGGAAAATTCATATTTCGTCGTACACAGGATGGGGATAACGAAATAACATCTGGGTGATGGTGCCGGAGTCCATTGATTTATGTATCTAACACCTTTGCCTCTATTAAGGAAATGGATTTACGTGATGTAAACAGTATGAAGCCCTGCATCCCGTATGAGTATACTGCTGGTAACCCTGAGATATCTAAAAGTATACTTGCTGGAATCAAGATATTCGGTTAGGGGTACTATTGCACATCGCAGTATTAGCGTTATCATTCCCAGTGTTTTCCTCGTTTACATTATTGATTAAAAACAATACAGAAATGAGTCTTCGAGGGTCTGGTAATGTTATTCCGTATACGCATAATATTTATTTGCCGTAAACCATCCTATTCAATCCTTTGGGTACTGTTTTGGTCGATTCACTTTAAATATGCCTGGTTCCGCCCATATTGTAAGCTTCTTTCTTAAGGGTGATTACTAGACCACGAACAGTCGCGCATGATTTCCTTGCTAATGTTCTTTAATGTATCATCTTGGTCGCTTGACCGTCACTCGACATCTATTAATTTTGGAGACTAGAACTTTGGACATCCAGGACCGCTTATATCGATTGAAATGATACAATCAAAGAATGTTCCTCGAGTTTAGCATTCCATGTTTCACATAGCCGCGGGTACGTAGTATAATTGCCGTAGGTCATCACTCTACCCATATTATTCGCTTTACTTACTCGAATATGTCTGGCACTTCTCAGGTTAGAACTATCGAAAAGGAAAGGCATAATGGACCTCATCAATTAGGAATACTAATCATCGTAACTATCTTTGAAAACGTTGTCAGCATAAACTGTACTGAACTATAATAAAATAGAGGGCAGTGATAAAGTCATGCAATTAATTGTTTAATATTCCTACGAAGTAGGCTACAGATCGCAAATTTTTCGGTAATGAGTGAGTGAGTCAGTCAGTCAGCCAGTCCATTCGAATCCTTTCGTCGGCAAATTAAGGAGAACCGTTGACATTAGAACCTTGATTTTTGGCATGAACCTGCATTAGGGCATTGTTACCAGCAAGTTCTGAGCTGACCGAATTCTGATGAAAATTTGATTTATAATTATTTTTTTAATTATTTATTGATGGCTCAGCGAGTGCACTGTCATGCCCATCGGGAACCCTTGGCTGTATGTTTCACTGTATATATAAAACAGTACAAAATCTGGTGGGATATGCCATCCGTAATTGTTTTTATGAAATAGGAAATGCTAATTTTCCATCATATGTTAGTGCATTTATCTACACTGCTATTACCAACTTGCCATCCTCAATACACACAATTCAGTATATTGTTACAGATATATATGTAAACTGTGGCCTTTAACGTGTATCCTATTTCACATCCAAACATTTCATCACAGACCACATCAGGCTTCAAATTCAGGTCAAATTGGCCACTGGTGGTGAAATATCCTACATCAACCAATTAAGTCAGCCTGGTGCAATAACCCGGCAGAAGAAAGAAAGATGTGGTGTCATCCTTCAGATTAGTCTGTGTGAGCAACAATGATAAACGTTTACTGAGGGTGAAACAAAGCCATCCTGCAAGCCACCCAAGGAATTTATCAGCTTGTGTTGGGACATTTTGTTGGCATCATGTAAGCTGTTTAGTAGTTTACTCATTCAAATCCCCATACCATATTCTCTGTTATTCAACAGACAAATTTCTTTACTGATTTTTATTGTTTAAGTTTTACTGGGTTTCAACTGCTACAGATAGTAACACAGTACTGATACTGTAGAAATGGGTCTCAAAACTAACAGCTGGTGAACTATTTGGTAATGTGAATTTAATTATTCCATGTTGAGTGCAATTTGTTCACATGAATGGTGGAATGTCTGGACTCTTAAATGAAAGTGTGTTATACATGTACATATCTCGGAACAAGCATGGTTGCAATTAAGATATAATCAAAGAAATTTCGTGACAATTATTGAATCTAAGTAGGCCCCTACATGACAAAATTAGCTTGATAAAAAAAGGCGTTTCTGGCGCGAATTGTTTTCTTTTGAGAGAGAATGGCATTTTCTGAGTTACATGTAGCTGTACAAAGATAGGTTGTTCAAGGAGGCTTTATTTTTGCTGTTGCGTGCATCAAGTGTATGGAAACATGATATATGCACTCAGAGCCCTGATCTACAGCTGTATAAAACTCAACATCTGGCATTGACGGCATGTTTAAAGGGTCTTAATTTATTTTCTTTGGGTAGAATTTAACTAGATAAAGTAACTTTGATCATGATGTGAAAATATGTGCACATACTTTGAGTTTTTTTTGTACCTCTTGAAGATTGACACTGGGATATAAATTAAACAAAAAATCACATGTGTAAACAAAATATGTCTTAATTTTTCTTGTCATTTCAAATTTTGGTCCATTTTGATTCCTTGATTAGGGGATACAGAATCACTGCCACGGAGTGTGTTGGTGTGTCACAGCAATGTAATTCCGATTCACACAACGAAGCTGAGGTGGTTTAATGTTTATCAATGAAGAAAATCACCGATCAACCGTCATAGAATATAATGTGAAACACGAAAACCGGAATAGTACATTCATCAGATTGCCGATACCCAAAATGTGTTGTCTCATATATCTAGATAACAACGTGATGTAGAGACGCTATTTATTCGTCTTTGTACCGGTTATGCTCAAGAGAATGACATAGAATCATTATTATGTTGTGCAGAGAAGGTGTTGGTCTTGAGTTGAATTACCGTAAACTACATAAATGCTACCTTTCTGCTATAGTACTATATATAAAAATTTGATATATTGTTGGGAAAATAACGCGATTCAAAAAGTTGTTTTGATCCTGGACAAGGGCACTGAAAACCATTAAAGACATGTAAATGTATTTTCACACGTAAAGCTTGAAATCTACTGAACTTTTTATTATTCAATCTGCTTCCTTTAGTTAAAAAATTGTAAAATTAAATCGGCGATCGTTATTTATTTTTGGAATGAAGGCGCATTAGGAGACTGTTACCAACAAGTTCTGAGCTGACCTACTTTTGATGAAAATTTCGGGTGATTTTTGATGAAAATCACTGGCGATTCTGACTTGGGCAGTGCCCATCTTAATATAGGCAGGATTTCAACTGGGGGTGGGGATTTCCAAGAGTTCAGTTCGCGTTCGAGTCCTAATGCCTACTCTACTTCGTCGGTCCTGTGACGTTAGTCACACTGCTCATGTATATATATTTCCCACAATCTTTGCCCATACTTTGTCAGCTTTGCAAAGAAAAGCAATATCATATGACATGTACTCTAAATTTACCATCTAATCTAACATTCGACCAAATTTTCGACTTGTATTCCCATGTTTCTCCTTCAAAAACTGTCGCCTCATTTCATACAAGTAACATCCAAATAGTCTTCAACTAATCTTTTGCCAGCCTTTATATTATGTTGCAGATACACATTGACTTTTCACTGGCTGATCTAGTCGTCACCACCGATGATCAAATGATGATGAATAAATAAAAATGAAGAAGCTCGCCGTTATCAGAAATATTCTTCACAGTAGTATCCTACGAGTCTCGAGTTATATTTGTCATGGACATGATTGGGTGATGAAAGCATTTGATTAACACATGCATATCGACATTATTTTGGTTTTATTTAAAAAATCAATTCATGGTTATTGGAAAAACTTACATTACAACACATATAAGGGAAGTGGGAAGAGGTGCCGACATACTGACAGAGCCACATGACCTCACAGTATAGTCTTCTGGTTAACTCACATATCTCACCAAGTTATGTCAATGTCTTCATACTGATAGTTGGGAATCTAAACAGCTAAAGCGATGTCAGTACAATGCAAGTCCAGCAATCTTTGTCAGTAAGCATAACTATAGGTTGGTGTTTGTCTCAGCAGACCAGGAAGGGGCGGAGACTAGTATCTGTGTAAGAAATTCAAATTTTCCCTGGAGATCTCTCCCTTCGTGGGTCTTTGTCCGTATTAATCAGCATCCGAGGAAACTGATCCCGGGATAATAGCTGTAATTTGTACTCAAATGGTTTACAACACAATATGAATCTTACAGCTGCTCTGATGACATCTGAATCCTCCGACAAATAACACTTATCACATCCTGAATTCCTTCATAATTCATGCGTGAAAACGGTAATCATGATCCATCCCAGTACAAATTACGCACGACCTGTAGTCGACCTATCTATAGGTAGCGAATATCAGAAATAATGATCACAGTTTGCACACCTGTGTTTGCCCAGTAACATCTCGTATTATATACAAAACAATTCAAAGTGGTGTAACAGCTGTCTGATGTATCACGAAATAAGCGTACATATCACGAACAATGCCATCCAATAAAATTTTATCAGTGTTTTAAAATGATCTGATTAAGTTATTTCTATATGGCTAAGTTTTTATTTTTAGGACCCCCTCCACACACACACACAGTCTCAAGGTTATGTTCAAAAGTACGAATGTTTGTATTACATATTTCTATGGCTGATAGCTAGATATCTCTTTTGGTGAGATTAAGTGAAAAATGTAATTTCCTTGTGTTTCTCTGCGGTCAAATTTGAGAAAACAATGAAAGGCTCCGACGGCGAAATATACTAAAATTATTTGTGGTGTACTTCAACCGATCAACACTCATTAACGCTTAAGCTTGTATAGCTCTGTCAAATTTGCACAGGTCTGTAATGAATACTTCACTAACCCCCGCGCTACTCAAGACAAAGCTTTGCAGTTTGCAAAACATAGTCTGCGTATTGTCCGTCTAAAGTCCAGTGGATCAGTTTTTCAGACTGTTTTTCTGCCTGATTTTCAAGTGATCAATACACCTTCTTCGAGAAATTTGAAACGCTATACAAACATTTCCGAGACGAAGTAAGGAAAATGGGGCTCATTTACTGAGGTTTAACTTTTTTCAAATAAGTGTCACATTTTGGTCATCAGAGACGTGAGAAGATTGTAATTTGGGTCGATCAAAAAATTGGTCAATATACTGAAAAAAGAGCTATGGTTTGTCATTAATTATTGCAAGCTTCGACTAAATTATGATGTAGCGGGTCCATCTTCCAGGAGATATGAGGTGAATGCAAAATACAGCCTGCGCACGATGGAGGGGGGTATTGCCATTAATTGAAAACAGTGCAAGAAAGGAAAACATAAACTCACGGTGTATTAATCATTTTTATTATCGAATATATTTAGACAAGACGACAATGCACGCTTTATCGATGATATGAAACATTAAAAGAATAATGTTCTGTATCTCCAAGCTAAGTGCGGCTTTCACGCAAAATCATCTTTTCATATTTATGTGACTATTTTTCAAATGAGTGCCCTTGTAAATTTGTTTTAAAGCTAGTTTTATTACTGGGTTATTCAGTTGTCATTCCATATCCAGCAATATTGTATATTGAGGCTATTGGATTGGATACTTGTTTCCGATATATGTCAGAAGAGTTACGTGTAGTATTAGTTATATGTCGACCTTCCGGGGTAATACGGGATGAGATTTGGTTTCTCTCGCCGTATTTTTGCGAGGCGCAGCCGAGGAAAAATACGGCGAGAGAAACCAAATCTCATCCCGTATTACCCCGGAAGGGAGACGTGTAACGTATTTATCATATCTCAGAGCCTTTCCTTGGAAGATTGGTTGTTTCTCTGTATAGGTTTAATGAACTATCTGCGATCTTTAGTACCAGCGTTTGTCTGACAGCGTCATTGTGGCAGAGCGAGCTGGTAGCCTACCTTCTATATGTAACATTTTCTGTGCACGATATATATAGGATGTCGATTTCATTAGATGGAAAATACGATAGCATACATGCGATCTGTCAGCCAATCAAAAGTCTACAATCTTCTCTGAGACATGATAATGGTTATAACAAGCCATTCCGTCAGATCAAGTAAAGGGAATTCATCGTTGCTCAGCTTCAACTGTTGGAGAAACAGCTACACAATTATGTACAGGACAGATAAGATTTAGGCTACATGTAATCATTTGAAACGATTTTTGAGAGAAAATATATTCGTCGTAAGTAGGATTCGAACCCACGACCTCAGCTAAACGTGCCGATGCTCTACTGACTGAGCTATGATGACCCATAGGTATTATACACTCTCAATGTTGCGTTTCGTTGTTGCTGTATACGGTAAGATTCTGCTGGTGGACGTTTCATCTCCGAGGTTTGCCCTTTGTAAATCATTGTGATTGTAGCTTTGTGACATAGTGAAAAATGAAGCGCATGATCGGCGTTGGGCCTCACAAGTATTTGCTCTGAATAAGAACTTGCATTCTATAAATACTTCCTCGTTTGGGCCGTTCTTTCTATCTGGGGGTGACAATGTTCATCATTTTTCATCAGATGACTTGATAGGGCTATTACTTAATCGCTCTGAGATATTTGTATCTAATACCGCTCAAGCCGGTGCAAGGGTCCGTGTGATCATGTCATTCAAGATGTCCACATGAACAGCTAAAATAAAAGCGTGACTGGGATAAAAAATCATTACAAGGACATTTTGCTTCACGTTGTGCTTTAAAAATATGCAGTCAGTATATTTGCCTGTGGGATCATATGACTTCCTGTCAGTACGTCGGCATCGTTTTCCTACTACCCATTTAATGTTGTGTTTAACCCGTGGTTTGTCCCTGTGAGGGGCCCTCGGTGGCCGAGTGGTCTAAGGCGCTTCGCTGGTGACCGCTAGCCTCACACCGCTGAACCGGCACGGGTTCGAGCCCAGTTGGTCCATGTGCGAAAGTTTGTCAGTTACTTGCCGAAGGGCGGTGGTTCTCTCCGGGTACTCCGGCTGCCTCCACCAACCAAACTGACTGTCACCATATGAGTGAAACAAACTTGAGTGTGACATTAAGCCAAATTTCCTCCCTCCTCTTGTCCCTGTGATTGGCCACCCTTCTCTCTTGGTGTTGCATTGTGCGCAATTTATAATGCCGGGGCCGTGGTCGGAGATTCGAATCCCGCTGACAACCAATTTATCCTTTCTCTTTCAAAAATCATTCCTATGACTACATGCTCATTGGCGGGCTATACGCTATCCCAAATGATGATTTCTTCAATATAAAGCCCGTTGCGCATAATGCAACACCGAGAGAGAAGATTGGTCATAACAGGGACAATCTACGGGTGTAATACCAATGGGCTGTGATAGCTCAGTCGGTAGAGTATCGGCGCGTTTAGCCGGCGTTATGAGTTCGAATCTCGTTAACGACCAAATTATTCTTTCTTTCTCAGGAATCATTTCATATGTATATAACTTCAGTGGAGGGCTATACATCATATCAAATAATCATTTATTCATGTAATTATGGTTACTAGCCTGCTTGGTATTGTGGGCGTTTTCAGCTTGTTTTTTATTTCCCGTAACAAATAGATAATATTTTCAATTGAAACTCTTTGAGAGACATCTGCTTTCGTGTCCAAAGCTGCTTTTCGTTCGATAGCGCTAGCTCAAGCTTTTGTTGCTATAGTTTCAGTCGTGAGGAATATATTAGATCCGTAATCCATTTTCAATTAATCTCAATTTTTTTGCGCTAATAATTGCAGATTTGAGGGACACATTGCACGGTTTCCCCAAACGAAGTGTAACTATACCACTTAACAGTTATCGTGTTAACCTATATTCAGTGCCAACAGCATCGTGCATGTACGATAGTCCGATAATTGAACTCGGACTCTTTGTGAACGGCGGCATAACAGTGAATGCATGGCTGGGACAATTTGGTATCATTGTCTCGTCATAACGTAGTGAATTGAGTTTTTATTTCTCAGAAGCTGGTGAGTACGACATACCTTGAAAAGTAATAACGTTTCAATATACAGTCATTCGATGGGATATATATAACTGTCTGGGAACAGAAGGGAAAACTTCACAATTAGCAAGGCAATTATCACGCAATTGATCAGTGTCATTGAGCGCATAACAGATTAAGATGGAGGATATGATAGCTAGGTGACAACATATGCCACATCGCAATGATTTATTTTTTCCAGGCCTAACCATCCAGGCGGAGTTAATTACATGACCTCACAGTTACCGTACCTGTGTCTGACTACAGGTGACGTCGATACGCCATGCTTGGCTGCCCTTATATGACCCCTACTACACGATGGTGGATCTCTTCGATCGACAGATCTATGTTGCGTTAGGAGGTCATGTGCTAATGAAGGAACTGGCGTACGCAGGCGGGTTGAGAATTTAAGCCAGTGTCTCGCTATAGTTCAAGTTCAAGTTCGGTTCGTAATTTCTCCCTTGAGAGAGGCACCTCCTTACGGAGTACATATTAATATACAATCAATTAGGAACCACTCAACATTTTATAGCTCAATTATCGTGCTATGAAGTGAACATTTATTATACAATTCTACAATTGGACGAACTACTATCCTGAAAGTACATTTATACAATTCTACAATTTGGACGAACTACCATCCTGAAAGTGCTGTGATAGTCTAACCATGTGAGCATCCTAGCGGTGTATGCGATGTACTACTGTGAGTGAATTTATATAGCGGTCACTGAAAGACACCCAAGTATTTTATTCCCCAAGTGCCTGCGCTGGCGAAGGTCTAGCGTAGCAACTAGTTCCACCATCAGTCCATTTTACCCTGGACACCGAATCAGTCCAGCGCCTTGTGAATAGGCGAGTATATATGTAAGCGGTCATTGGCGAGGCGCGAACCCACGCCAGCTGTAGCACTCCGGGTCAGAGTCAAACACCCTAACCACTCGGCCACGACACGCTCACTATAAAGAAACATTTACACTTGCCTTCGGCTTCATTGAGACTGATAGGCTTGCGTATATTACACTCGGATCAATAGACTGAAGATTTGTCTCGAAAGAGGAAGATTCTACGCGGTACAATTGCTAAGCATTGATCAGTTCTGAGCTTGGAATAACGGGCGCCCCGTTTATAGTAATGAACTATGTTTTCAGCTGGTATTCAGAATAAAGGTTGGAATTCCGATAAACGGACGACGTACATTCTTGTATGAAGAGAATTTCGATTATCTCCAGTTTCCAAGCATCTGTTATAGTGGATAGGTGGATCCGTTCTAGTTTTATATTCTTGATCATCAGAGAGTACAGAGTGGTTGGATGAGTCTGCACTCAATGTGAAGGTTAAGACAATTACAACTGAACACCACAACGGGACGTCCAGGGTGGAATCTGGAAGTGCCACCGCAAATAGTAATGACATCCACTCCCGCCTATTGACGAAGGTAAGAAACGTGGCTGACAAAATGTATGCTCCATTTCATTTAACTTAATACAAATGTATCTTATCATTAACGATGTAAATATCGAGTGCCACATTAATTCACATTTGCGTTACGACCCTAAAACTCTTTTGACAAATTCTTGAGATAATACCTTGAAG
Organism: Hanleya hanleyi; assembly: GCA_036873755.1. Lineage (NCBI taxonomy): Eukaryota > Metazoa > Mollusca > Polyplacophora > Lepidopleurida > Hanleyidae > Hanleya > Hanleya hanleyi. Next base: position 12,017 of record JAVTVY010019487.1, on the reverse strand, counting down.
AGATTATCAACTCCTGAATTTGCGACAGCATCGGTTGTTTGACATATACACGTTTGCAGTACTTTTCACGGGCAAAGTGTCGGATTGAGATTTACAAACGTTCGGTAGGTAAGATGTAGGTGAGAAAATTCATATTTATGAGATGATTATTTTGCCTTGTCTGAATAATGAAATCACCTGAGTGAGGATTTTTTTTTTCATTGGACATGTCTGACAAGGATTTACGTGCTGCAAATATAAGGCATTCAATTATTGCATCCCATCTGAAAATACTACTGGCAAACTTCATTTGAATAAGAAAAAAATATTGGATAGGTCGGTTTGGGCACTATTGAATATCGCCGGAGATGACATACTCACCATATAATATTAGCATTATCATTCCGAGTATTTTCCCAGCTCATATTATTGCCATAAACATCCACGAGGCTGCAGCAGCACTGCATACTCATAATATTTAGGTGCCGTACAGTGAACTTGTCAATTCAGCCTTTGGGTGTTCCTTTTGGTTGATATTTATTATTACTACACTTAAAATACATATATGTCCGCCCTGACCTGCGCCATTCTAAGGACACCGGTGATTAATGGACCATGAATAATTTGTCCCATGCTCGGACTGCTCTCCACAGCTCAGTTGTGCGTAAAAGTATAATACATGTACGTCGCACTCTCCTTCAGGTTATTAAGTATTCATTGACCTTCAGATTTCTGATTTCTCCATTAAAATATTTTGATGATGAAATAACCAGAAGAGAGAGTTTACCAAGTGTTTTCTTAGCGAATTCAGAACAGCACCCAATTTCAGAACATGTCCTCAAATTGTCAATTTTTGGCTGTGATTGAATATTCCGATGTGGTCACCTCTTGGTGGTCTGAACACCATCCAACGCATATTGTCTCGAAGAATACGACGATCAAACAGGTTAGTATTGGACCTTCCAGGCTCGCAAATAGCGATTGAAATGATACAATAAACGTATGTTCACCGTGTTATAGCAGTCCAGGTGGATGGGGTAACTCATTTATACCCACTGAATGAATTAACCCATTACATATGACTTTCGTGCTGTGTATATGTGGTTCTTCTATCTACCACTCATTTCGCTCGTCATTTTGACCTTAATATTGCTTATCCTTGTCTAAGGTCTACGGTCGATCTTTTCAAAGAAAAGCAAGCAAAATTATATCAGTTGGCTGCTCTGGCATCTAATCAGAACGTACCATTCGACCGATATTTCCCATTTCTATTCACTCCAGTTTTCTTCTGAAAACTGTACGAAATAATAGAATCTTATTTTATTGCAAAATTCCTCGTGTTCTGAAGGAAAAAAAAATCTGAAAATCAGCCAAAAACACTGAATTCCACGAAAATCCTGAATTAACAGTAATTTGATTCCGATTTGATTCTATCTTACTATCGAGCATTTACTGTACACATTACACTGAATCTATAACCACCGTCGGTGGATATTTCTTACACATAAAGATCAGTGTCTCTATACCAACCTTCATATTATGGTGTGGATGATATTTCGAGAGACTGTTCAGACGTATATTGTGTGCTTAAAATCTGTCGCAACTCCAGGCTAATTGATTTTTCCCAGAGGCGTATATTATGAGCACTAAGTACAGACTTGATGATCGTAGACTGTCATCACCATGTCATCTATTCACAACTATACATAATGCTGGATGATGAATTCGACCTGACTGAGAATATATACAGTTGAAAAAAAAAAAAAAAACTGTCGGCGTAATGACATGACCACACGGCACCTAGCGCCGGCTTCTGCCGTAATATCCGAACGCAATGATGTAATAGCCCTATGAAGTCATCTGGTGTGATGAACTATGTGACCGCTAGATAGAAGAAACAGCCCGAACGCGAAAATTATTAGCAGAAGGCAAGTTCCTCTTCAGGACATAGTCTGTGGGGCCCAGATCTACAAATGGTGCATAGTCCATGTTTCTGAATAGGTTGGTATTGTTCGAACATCAGATAGCATCTTTCTGAAATAAAATGTTGCCAGGATGAATGTTAACAGCGCTACTCTTACAATTGCTTACCCAAACAAAATCTACTGTCTCGATCTTATATTACAGTTATACTCTCATACAACTGGACTATTGATGTCAACATTACCATATTGGTCAACTTCTGTAGAATGCGATGCCGAGGGACGAATAGTTACGGGGTTGGTACATTGCGGCAAAATTCGGTCATAACATCCTCATCCATGTGCGAGGTATAATGTTGGAATTCACAGTATTTATAACATTACCGTTCATGACAAGGACGAGAACCGGTGTACAAATTGCAGCATTGTGTTTCTTGAGTATAGAAACCCTCTCGATAACATTATCGGCACATCAAATTCACTAAAATATTCAGCATCATCTTTTATATTGAATTGAATTGAATTTATTCTCGTATACCTGGTGAACTTTCCGCTCTTCTAGGAATATACATGTTCATGTGAATGGTTCTTATGGGAATGTACTTTCCATTTCCCTTGTTCTACATTGAACATGTATAATAAGTCAATACCATACCTCCATTAAAATCGAAAGCCATCATTAATGGCAATAGCCGGAAAACACGCCATACTTCTTTTGCACCTACAACTATACTTCATTCATGTTCACCTCAATAACAAACGATTTATCAATACAAACCTACGGGGAATTTCCTGACCATACCAATGAAAGGAGGCATCGATGCATGATAGCTCTATCGCCTTTGCGGGCTAGTAATAGTCGATGTATATCACTGTATATTTAATGTGTTTTGGCCACGGAACATAAGACAGGAAAAGTATACTTAAGCCTGATATACCGGAATATGGCCAATGAAATGTACACTTCTGTCGACATCTACCACTCAAAATCAGGTGAAAATGTTCATCTGTCAGTAACATGTCTAAGTATTCTACAGGCCATGCTTCTATATCGTACTATAATTTCGAGTTTACTCCATTGGTAATTATACTCAGTGCAATTAAAAAAATATGCGAAAATCTTGCTTTGTAAATATTTTTATTTGCAAAAAAAAAATATTGTTTTTATCGCGAATATGATCAGGTCGAAATGGCCTCTGCATTTCTTCCATCGAAGAGATAGATTTAGCCTTGATTGTACATATATAAATCATATAAAGATGTTATGCACACAGGACGTAAACTACCCTTTAGATATGCTAATGGACTAAAGTTAACGTAAATAGCAACAGAAGAACTTTTATTCCAAGCTCTCATTCTAGCGTTAACATGTTTTATTCCTCGCTCAAATTCGTGTTATAATCTGCACAGAGAATAACTTGTGTGGCATTATTTTGAACCAGTTTTGAAACTATGATGGTCTTAATACTTTTATAAAAATATCATGTAACGTAGATAATGCCGCCAGCTGATCTACAAGTACAGGAATTCAACAAGTACAGGAATTCAACGCTTCACGAAAACGTGGGCTTCTTGGGTGTGAAAAAGAACAGGCACCATAGGAATAGGGGTGGATAAATAGGATACAAATGAAAAGAGATGTGCCATATATACATGTAGCTTAGGATAAAGTGAAACACTTCACTAAAATGGAAGCAATGTTTGACCATATATAACTTGCACCAAACCCGTCCATTATTTTGATGGATGTTTGTTATGAAATCTTCGATTTGTATTCTGACATGGAATGGACCTCTTTCTCATTCAACAGACGACCATCCCGATTTGAATATTTTATGTATAATCGATGACTGTTTATCCAGCAACATGGCTGGCATGACATACCTCTGTAAAGGTCACTAATGTCCTAACTTCTGTTAATATCCAGATTGGACATTAACACTCGCCAAGTGCGTGTTATTGGAACTTGAAAATCCATTGTAAATTGAACATGTTTACCGCCACATGAAACAATAATATCGAAGCATGTCCGTATAGGTTGATGATACTGTAGAGGCTTGTTGATGATACTGTAGAGGATTGTTGATGATACTGTAGAGGATTGTTGGTGATGATACTGTAGAGGATTGTTGATGATACTGTAGAGGATTGTTGGTGATACTGTAGAGGATTGTTGGTGACACTGTAGAGGATTGTTGGTGATACTGTAGAGGATTGTTGATGATACTGTAGAGGATTGTTGATGATACTGTAGAGGATTGTTGGTGATACTGTAGAGGATTGTTGGTGATACTGTAGAGGATTGTTGGTGATACTGTAGAGGATTGTTGGTGATACTGTAGAGGATTGTTGATGATACTGTAGAGGATTGTTGGTGATACTGTAGAGGATTGTTGATGATACTGTAGAGGATTGTTGGTGATACTGTAGAGGATTGTTGGTGATACTGTAGAGGATTGTTGATGATACTGTAGAGGATTGTTGGTGATACTGTAGAGGATTGTTGGTGATACTGTAGAGGATTGTTGGTGATACTGTAGAGGATTGTTGATGATACTGTAGAGGATTGTTGGTGATACTGTAGAGGATTGTTGGTGATACTGTAGAGGATTGTTGATGATACTGTAGAGGATTGTTGATGATACTGTAGAGGATTGTTGATGATACTGTAGAGGATTGTTGATGATACTGTAGAGGATTGTTGGTGATACTGTAGAGGATTGTTGGTGATACTGTAGAGGATTGTTGATGATACTGTAGAGGATTGTTGATGATACTGTAGAGGATTGTTGATGATACTGTAGAGGATTGTTTTTTCCTTCCTGATAATATCTCACATTGAATATTCAGCCTTCGTCAACAATAGAATCTCTGCTTAAAAAATCGAGACTATTTTTTGTGCGACAGTCAGTATCAGTTTCAAATATGCATAAAATTAATAAGTGAGAACAGTGATTGCTCATTATACCTGACTGGGTGATGAGAAATGGTTCTTTATCTATTTTAAAATGCTTCGGATCCATAATATTGCGCTCTCCAAAATAGCATAACAAACTTTCCAAATGTTAATAGTAAAAACATTTGGGCTAGTTTGAGTATACATGTACCGCCTCCCATGTATACTGAATTTTGTATAAGATTGAACGGAAAGAGATTATGTGATGGAGGGGGAGGGTGATGTGTAGCAGTCATTTGTCCCGGAGAATATTATGAAATTATATGATATTATTATATTTATTAGAGTGTCTCTCTATATAAATTGTAATGAGATAAAACTGCATATTCCCCGGTCAACAAAACTGCATATTCCACCCGCCATGGAATATACACTAAAGGGAGATAATTACAACAGAGGTCGCCCCGTTCTCTCAGTCGCGCTCCAAATAGCCCATCACGGAGCGGTTCGTCGAGTTGATTTTAGCTGGAGAACACAGCAGAAATAAATTATCTCCCCCCATCTAATTGTAAGTAGAATCGTACCCAAGCACATTATTGGAGTAACTAAGAAGCGGCATCGAACAACTATACGTGCGTTGCGAGATTTACACGATAGTAGCGAAGCAGCTCCGAATCAGTGGAATCTCGTGCATGAAAAATAATGTTGCTGGCGATTGCCCACTGAAAGCAATCAACTCAGAAGGAATGCGCTCTTCCAAAATAAACATAAAACATTATTTTTCTCGAGAGATAATATACTAGCACAGAGTTAATTTGATAAATATAATAATGAAATTATTGCCTTGTGAGGGGAATATGCAATTTCGTTGCCCCTCGGCTGTGCATAATGCCCTCGCCTGCGGCTCGGGCAATATGCACACCCTCGGGGCAACAAAACTGCATATTCCCCTCAAAACAAGGCAATATTTTCATATTATGAACTACATATTACGTAAGGTCGTTTTTAATGATTTGAGCGAACTCTCACACGTGAAAGGTAAATTATTCTGAAACACCGCTGCCATTGAGGGCGTAATTTACTGTTATTGGAGCTAGTCTGCATGAGGTGTGGAGAAAAGTTTTCAGATATCTATTGAATCTCTGTATAACCAGTCAGGCGAAGAAAGGTATTTGACCTGACAACCCCATTGAGATTGGTTATATGTGATTTATTTGATAGGCATTTAGAAGTCGGCGTATATAACACAAGGTTATTCTATGGATAACAACTTCTGTATTGCTGTGGAGCTGACGTTTCGTTGGAGATACTTCCAACTTTTTCAAAGCTTATGTGGTTATATGTGACCCGAGTTCGCAATGGTGAGTTGCCCTCTATTCTATGTACCTCTACTTTTAGAATGGAATTTCTTTCTGACGTGCTGGTGTATACGGTCCTGACGGTAGGATCTGTGAACTGTATCCATCAACTCGCTATTTGTAAGTGGCTCAACACTGAATGAAAATGACAAGCCTGGCTAAGCCTTGTAGTTATACCCCACGTGCGATTATTTTTAGAATTTCATTTGTATAATATAGTGAAAGAGATTTAGATACGTTTTATCCTCTAGGCCTTCCTCATCGCATAACACTGAATGATTAGTTTCCGTTTTTTGGTTTCGTTTGGTCTTCACTTATAGCATCAATGGTCGTGGCTGGCATAGAAAGTGAATACTGGAATATTTATATTACATTTGATATATTTTTACCGATGGAAAACGACGAGTTGTCCTCCGATTCCAAAGCAGTTATTATATCATACCTTTCCAAATCACTGTTCTTATCTTGTGGCAGGTTGTCACCCTCGAGTATCGTGGAATATAAAATGACATGGCATGGTTTAGCGAGAACGAAATGCGGTTTGCGATGTTTGAGTGCCAAAAATTAAATATTTTTTTGGAAAGAAATGTTTCGATTGGCATAGAGTATAAAATTTTGTTGTGTGCTCAGGCATTATCAATTATGATTCACGAATAGCAGGACCATGAAGTAATGTATTTGTGCAAAATCACTCAACTTGAAGTGAAACATTTTACAAAAATAGACCAGAACTGCGTTTGGTACACAACTATCTATTGAATTACTGGGTATTTTGTGTAGCGAGCGACTGGATTGACCTCTTAAGTTGACCAACGTTTGATAACCAGTGTTTCTATCATTTATTTGCAAGATTATCAATGATCCAATACTAAATGAATTTCACAAACATTTGATAAATACAATGTATATTGCACTATATCGCACTGGTCAATTATTTATTTCCAATTTATCTGTTTTCTTTATTGCTTCTATTTTTCCTGGGACCAGGCTGTGTTTATGGAAATTTCTGTTCTATATTCTATATAACAATGGATAAACTTTACCAAAATGCCCCCCCCCCTACCAAACTTTCTGCGCTATCTCCGGAACGACAACGCATTGAGAGCTGAAACTCCGTGACTTTATAGTTTGTCATATTGTGGTCATTTTGAGCCTATTTGCATAACGCTCCGAGCACAGGATCATGGATAAATTCTATATGGCAACCAAGTGGGGTACCAGAAAAGTGATATTCTCGTCATATTTCTTCGAAATTTATGCTTTTGCGAGATGAAAAGTGGGCAAAACTATTTTATTTCACATCACATTAACATTTACTAATTTATCGTGCAGTTTTTTGCGGGGAAAATCCATGAATATAAAAAATTCGGAAAATCTGACTGAAAAATCGACAAATAAATGCCGTTTTTGAATATGACGTCATTGTGACGTCATCAAAGCGGCCATCTTTCATTTTTTTTGTTACATTTTCTGGTAGAGCCTGACCCAAGGGTATAGTGTGGTAAGTTTCAGCCCCCTAGCCCAGTGGGTAAGAAACATAATTTGGTGGGAGCCATTTCGACCTCCCCTCCCCCACCAGGCCTAGACAGGTTCCAAAAAGCCCAGGCCAGATAGGATTAATAATACCGACTTCTGTCCAGTCTGGTGCAATCTGGCGATATTCAGTTGTCTATTATGTAGGGAATTTCATTTCCTTTCCTGATAACGGTCTATCGGAGTCGGTATATCCCAATACAATTAACTGTTGTAGTGGTTCTATAGGGGTATATGCGGAATTCTCACAACAAATGAACCCCTTCTGCCATTGAGGGCGCATAATTGACTGTTATAGAGGCTATTCTGCATGAGGTGTTAAGAGTTTATTCGTTTTCAGGTATCTATTGAATGTCAGGCTAGAGCTAACCAGTCAGGCGGGTAACGGTATCTGACCGTACTAATACCTTATATTGAGTACAGGTGACCTGAACTCGTCATGCTCAGCTGTCCTTTATGCCCTCTTCTTTAAGATGGAATTTCTCTTCCAACGTGTTGCGTCAGGGGGTCATAAACTAATGAAGGAACTGACGTATACGGTCGGATCTTCGTATTTAATTCACCGCCTTTCTATTTACAAGTGACTCAAACCTGAATACAAATGACAAGCCTGGTTAAGTCTTGTTACTACAGACGATGCCTGAATATTTTAGGTTAGACGAACGTACGAGGTTTATGCGACATCAAAAGAGAAAAATATGGGGTCCTTCCTCTGAGCATTGATCAGCGCACGAGTTTGAATTAGTCGTTTCCGTATTGTGGTGCCAGTGGGACAAAACTTATTAGGCTATAGCATGCTGATGGCCTGAACGTGGAGAGTGTAACGCTTATATTAATTCTGATATACTGGTATCGACAGAAGACGATTAGATATAATCCAGACCCTAAGTATTTATTATATCGTTTCAACTGACAGCTTTCAGCTCGGGATAGCTTTCTATCGTCGATTTCGAGGCACATTTGCTGCCACAAGAAGTGTACGTGCAAAGGCATATACGTTTACATACTTTCGCATCAAGATGGAGATGTCTGGGATATTAACCAAGAGTGCCCACTAGTATGTCGTCAACTATATCATTTGTCGCCGTCCAGCCTGGAAAAGGTAAGAATGCTGCTTTTGGACCTCGTCATCTACAGCTAGTGAAGACCTAAGCAATGCAAGTTCTCCTCTGCCTTCTTCTCCGACTAGCGTTATTTAGTTCTTCATTGGAAGACAATGCATCACCAAGTAAGATTGAGGTCAAAGGTTATTGCCAATGGCGTCTTTCCACATTAAATCTTGGGCAATGCTATCTTGCCTTGGTATCGGCGAAACTAATACAGAGCACGTGGGTCACCGCGCGCGGGTTGTTCTCATAATCTCCCCCTATGTTTATAATATCGAGCAGGTTTTTGCAACTATTGATAATTGACATAAATATGATAACATGGATAAAATATTCCTATGATTCCAAGAAAGGCCGAATAAGATTAAATACACAAGAACTTTAGGAACTTCAGGTCGAAAATAATCAGTTATCCCAGATTAAGATATATTCTTGGTTAATGATATAGAAAGTGCTCGGAAAGACGAACCGCAGCTCGAGCGGCCAGCCAGGTGTCTATGCACCGCCCGCTGCCATCGAGACCAGAGAGCGTTGTCCAGGGATTAACTTGAACTATAGTGGAAATTGCCCATTTGGACCAATCAGGAAATCATTTAAATACAAGCGTCTAGTCCGTCATTCAATATTCAACCGTCGTCCATTAAGGAATTTGTGCGTCCATAATCCCACAGACATCATTCATGTAACATCATTAGCACCAAATTCAAAATAAACAATCATAGTATACATAAACATAGACTATTTTCCTGCAAGATAGAAGCGGTCAACAGTAACCAATGATGCCGATAGGACATCAAGATCTTTTAAAATCATTTTAGTGGATGCATTATTTGAGCAACGACAAAGCAAGCACCAAAACTGGGTGTAAAAGTCCAAAGGTCACTGCCGGCCCCCAAAACAAGAAATTATTGAAAGCATTTTCTGTTCTATATTGCTCCAGTTCACGGATGCCCATTTTGATCAGGCTTCATAAATACCTGAGGCTTATAGCAAAAAAAAAAGAAACGTATTGCAAAAAAAGTTAACACCTGTTCAGGTATCTTTTGAATCTCAGTTTAATCAGTCAGGCAGAGAAAGGTATCTGACCTTAAAGGTACCTGGTTACAGGTGACCTGGATGCACCGTACTCACCTGTCCTCTACGTGCACTCAACTTTAGGATGGAATTTCTCTTCTGACGAGTTGCGTCAGCGGGGCATGGACTAATGAAGGAACTGACGTATACGGTAGGATCAGTGAGTGTCGGCCAACATCTAACTATTTAGAAGTGGCTCTACCCTGGATGAAAATGACAAGCCTGGTTAAGTCTTGTAACTACAGACCATGCACGTGCAAATAATTTCGGGTTGAAATATCTATGTGCTTTATCGAAAGAGAAATGCATGTAGGCTATAGCATTTATCACCGCACAACTTTGAATGAGCGGTTGCCGTATTGTGGCACTGGTGGATTGTAACTTTTGGCATCATCTGTTATGGCCAGCATAGAATATTACGTTAATACTTATATTACATTTGATATATTCATATCGATAGAAGACGATAGAGGATGACCAATTTCTACGTATACATTACGTTTATCGATTTAAATGACTGCCCCTATCGGTCGCGATTCGGCACAGGAGGTGTCATATTGAATTTCAACAAGGTAAATACCTCCCATAACATCTTTTCCTCTCTTGTTGTTTTACACAATTCCCGTGGATGAAATATATGACTTTTCAAGAACAGTCACAAATAATTATTTCAGAATGTGGTGATGTCGAGCGCCTTATTAACGTGGGGGTAAATATCACATACTCATGGCAACATACGATTCATAATACCACGAACGAAGTATAAAGCAATAATAGTTCAGATATTGAGGCAACTAAGCATACATAAAATGACGACTGTCCTGCCCGGATACGGCGATTTTCCCATGGATTTATATAGCAAAGCTTTATAAATTGAGATCGTGTTTTGTCTGTTTTGTATTTATTTCATCGTGATATCTAGAGAAATCAGATCTAATGATACTTTCCTATTCTCAGGTTTCTTTTCCAGCAAACGTCATCGATCTGCCTGTAATTTTCAAAGCGCCGACCAGACAATCCCACACACAGCTGTCTAGTCCCTGTTTGTTATAGGCGTCACCAGGTGGCGCCCTTTAAACCTTGTATGCAAAATAATCAATCGCCCCTTTTTGTACCTGGTGGATTAAAGATTCTCTCGATATATACTGATTATTAATAACGCAGGGACATTCTATAGATGCGGGTTCATACGTTGTCAGTGTGCGGTCATATGGAACGAACACCTGTATCTGAGCTCAGTTTGACCTTACAGATTATAGATAAAATAGCTACATGTTTGTGTATAAAATCTGGGTCACAGGACTGTCCAAAATACGGGTCGATTTTTAAGTACGTTAACATTATCAGAGATATATAACTATTTAATTTCTGCTGATTTGTAGCCATAATCATAACCACCACTGTATGCCCCACGGATTACACGTGATTTTCATTTAAAGGTGACGAGAAAAGATGCCGTGTACTGACAAGAAGTCAATATGATCTCACAGGCCAGTATTCTAACTGCGTATCTAAACATCACAAGAACCAAAATGGTCGCTATGATGATTTGAGACGCTTATTTTAGCTGAGCATACGGACATCTTTAATGGCATGGCCACACAGCGCCTATCACCGGAGTCAGAGGTCTAATATTCAAAGGAATGATGTTAAGCCCTACCAAATCATCTGATGGAAAGTGATGAACTATGAGACCGTAGATAGAAGAAACGAGGAAAACATCAGTAGAATGCAAGCTATTATTAAGAACATATCCGTGATATTCGACACCGACATATATGTTGATATATTACTATGTTTTTAGTATACGTGCCTGTTTCTTTCTCTAGCCCGTATCGGTCGCGGTTTTGGTCAAAACTCCATTAAACTTCGTCATGGCAGTATTGAAAGCATTGTATGTTATTTTGCCAGGATGTCTTCGGGGTCGGTAGAAGTGACGATGATACAGCTCACCAATCTCCAATGTACGAGTTGTCACAGCGAAACAGCTCACCAATTACCAGTATACGAGTTGTCAGAGCATTTCCATCATAGCTCTCTAGATTTGTATCTAATACCGCTTATGCCGGTGTTAGGGGCCGTGTGGTCATATCATCCAAGTTGCCACATGAACAGGTACAATAAAAGCGTACCTGAGATACAACACATA
>JAVTVY010019486.1:0-72821 GCA_036873755.1 Hanleya hanleyi | reverse complement strand
CGCTTGCTGAACCCTACCGACAATACGGTGATTCTGAGATCTGGAACCACATGTGGGACTTTGACTGAAGTGGAGGTTCTTCAACAACAAGATACCAATAGGGTTCCTGGGTGTCCACCTCACTTGGCTAAGCTGATAGAAAGGTCAAGTAAGGATCTCACTACCGAACAACAGCAGCAGGTTCGAAGTCTTGTTACAGACTATGCCGATATCTTTGCCCTTGACGATGATGATATGGGGAGAACAAAATTGGTCCAGCACCATATCAAAACTGGAGGTGGTGAAGTGGTACTAAATATCAGTGGGACTCGTCGTAAACAGATGATGGTCGTAGGTAACATTTCGGTTACCGTTATCCTGGGATTGAATTTCATGAGCCAACATCTATGTGTTATAGATGTTCCCAAGAGACAGATGAAAATTGGTGGAAAATGCATTCAGTGTGACGTTGCAGGATCGTTTGGATGCTACCGAGTGACCCTAATTGATACGGTAAGTATTCCCCCTGGATCAGAAGTATGTGTACCAGGTCGATCAAAGAATACAACTCCTATTAAGTCGGCCTTAATAGAGAATTTCCCGGAACAGACGGAACGAAGTGGGATGTTGCTGGGACGGTCAGTCAACAAGGTAGGAGTCGATGGGCTGTTGTCTGTACGCTTGCTGAACCCTACCGACAATACGGTGATTCTGAGATCTGGAACCACATGTGGGACTTTGACTGAAGTGGAGGTTCTTCAACAACAAGATACCAATAGGGTTCCTGGGTGTCCACCTCACTTGGCTAAGCTGATAGAAAGGTCAAGTAAGGATCTCACTACCGAACAACAGCAGCAGGTCCGAAGTCTTGTTACAGACTATGCCGATATCTTTGCCCTTGACGATGATGATATGGGGAGAACAAAATTGGTCCAGCACCATATCAAAGCTGGAGGGGCACCACCCATACGCATTCCACCACGACGGCCGCCCATCCATGCCCGTGAAGAAATAGACCGACAGGTAAAGGATATGCTAAACCGTGATGTCATCGAACCTTCCAATGGTCCCTGGTCAGCTCCCGTGGTGTTGGTCAAAAAGAAAGATGCCAAATTAAGATTTTGCGTGGATTATCGAACCTTGAATAGCATTACTGAGAAAGACGCGTACCCCCATCCGAGAATAGAAGACTCTATGGACACACTGGCTGGGGCGTGTTGGTGGAGTACACTGGACCTTCTGGCAGGATACTGGCAGGTAGAGATAGCACCCGAAGACCGCATTTGCGGCGAGGCAGGGTACATACCAGTTCAAGGTCATGCCCTTTGGCCTCTGCAACGCTCCGGGAACTTTTGAGCGACTTATGGAAGCCGTACTTGCTGGGCTACATTACGAGGTATGCCTAGTTTACCTTGATGACGTTATTGTATTTGGCCGCACGTTTGACGACATGCTCATTCGTTTGAAACAAGTTTTTCAGCGTTTCCGTGAACACGGACTAAAACTGAAACCATCAAAGTGCGTGATAGGTGCCCGTGAAGTGAGATACCTCGGTCCGCCCCCTGTACAGACCTTTTGGTCTTTGATATATGTTGGCATTTGTGGGAAGTTGATGCTGGGTCGACATCGGGCCTTACAGACTAGTCTTTTGTGTTAAATACCGTCATTTACATCTGACGACGATACAGCTCAACAATCTCCAATGTACGAGTTGTCACAGCGAAACAGCTCACCAATTACCAGTATGCGAGTTGTCAGAGCATTTCCATCATAGCTCTCTAGATTTGTATCTAATACCGCTTATGCCGGTGCTAGGGGCCGTGTGGTCATACCATCCAAGTTGCCACATGAACAGGTACAATAAAGGCGTACCTGAGATACAACACATATCACGAATCGTTAGGTTCTTGGCATGTGCTTTAGAATAGGTTTACCAGAAGACTATTCTGTGAAGTCATGTGACGCAGTCAGTATGTCGGCACCTCTTCCCACTTCCCTTTTATGTGTTGTAATTTTTACCTGTATATGGCGAGATTCTGCTGGTGGACGTTTCGTCCCCGAGGCCCGCCCCCTGTACAGACCTTTTGGTCTTTGATATATGTTGGCATTTGTGGGAAGTTGATGCTGGGTCGGCATCGGGCCTTACAGACTAGTCTTTTGTGTTAAATACCGTCATTTACATCTGACGACGATACAGCTCACCAATCTCCAATGTACGAGTTGTCACAGCGAAACAGCTCACCAATTACCAGTATACGAGTTGTCAGAGCATTTCCACCATAGCTCTCTAGATTTGTATCTAATACCGCTTATGTCGGTGCTAGGGGCCGTGTGGTCATATCATCCAAGTTGCCACATGAACAGGTACAATAAAAGCGTACCTGAGATACAACACATATCACGAATCGTTAGGTTCTTGGTATGTGCTTTAGAATAGGTTAACCAGAAGACTATTTTGTGAAGTCATGTGACGCAGTCAGTATGTCGGCACCTCTTCCCACTTCCCTTATATGTGTTGTAATTTTTACCTGTATATGGCGAGATTCTGCTGGTGGACGTTTCGTCCCCGAGGCCCGCCCCCTGTACAGACCTTTTGGTCTTTGATATATGTTGGCATTTGTGGAAAGTTGATGCTGGGTCGACATCGGGCCTTACAGACTAGTCTTTTGTGTTAAATACCGTCATTTACATCTGACGACGATACAGCTCACCAATCTCCAATGTACGAGTTGTCACAGCGAAACAGCTCACCAATTACCAGTATACGAGTTGTCAGAGCATTTCCATCATAGCTCTCTAGATTTGTATCTAATACCGCTTATGCCGGCGCTAGGGGCCGTGTGGTCTTATCATCCAAGTTGCCACATGAACAGGTACAATAAAAGCGTACCAGAGATACAACACATATTACGAATCGTTAGGTTCTTGGTATGTGCTTTAGAATAGGTTAACCAGAAGACTATTCTGTGAAGTCATGTGACGCAGTCAGTATGTCGGCACCTCTTCCCACTTCCCTTATATGTGTTGTAATATCGTTTCTGCGGCAGGTATACAGACAGACCCAGAGAAGACGAAGGCCGTGAAGGAATGGCCTGTACCTACCAACCAGTCGGAGCTGCGCAGCTTTCTTGGGTTGAGCAGCTATTATCGGCGACTTGTGAAAGACTTTGCAACGATAGCTGCTCCCCTTCATAAGCTGACTTAGAAGGGATGTGGATTTACTTGGACAGAAGAATGTCAACATGCCTTTGATGTTTTGAAATGGAAATTAACGTCTAGCCCCATATTAGTTCTGTCCGACGCACGGACACCTTTCATTCTGGACACAGATGCTAGCGGGGTTGGCATTGGAGCGGTAATCTCTCAGAGACGAGATGGCAAAGAACATGTTATTGCCTACGCAAGTCGGATTCTCACTAAAGCTGAACGAGCCTACAATGTAACAAGAAGGGAACTGCTGGCTGTAGTTTACTTCATGAAACACTTCAGGCACTACTTGTATGGTCGGAAGTTCCTACTTCGTACAGATCATGCCTCCTTACGGTGGTTAATGAATGCTAAAGAACCAGAGGGTCAGCTCGCCCGTTGGCTTGAGGTCCTTGGACCTATCAGTTCGAAGTTGAGCATAGGCCCGGAAAGAAACATGGGAATGCAGATGCGTTCAGTCGCCGACCCGAAGGACAGGTTGCTGAAATTAGGAGAAAAGAAACAGTCAAGAAAACTCAGCTGATTTCCCCTAATGATGACTTTGGCAAAGCGCAAAGAGAAGACCCTGATCTGAAGAGTGTAATGCGATGGGTTGAGGAAAATGAAAGACCAACCTGGGACGCTATATCCATTGAGGGTCCAACAGCCAAAGCATTGTGGGGTATGTTTCGAGCTCTCACCATGCAGGATGGATTGCTGGTCAGACGATGGTACAACAAGGGTGGCAAAGTAATACGACACTTACTGGTTGTTCCCCTTGCATTAAGGAAGAGAGTGTTGCGCGAATGTCATGATAAAGCAGCAGGAGGGCATTTAGGCGTCAGAAAAACGCTCTACAAAGTAAGACAATCGTTGGACTGTTAATTAATAAGTCCAAACCAGAAAAGGCAATGGACATTATGACCTGCCCGAAGAAAACATTTGGACTGTATCAACACTTACATGAACCGTTATGTTCTTTGCATGATACAGTTAACGTTGGACAGTGTTAAAGTTACTTTACCTGTTTAATCTGGGTATCCAGTTTGTTCTGTGATTGCTAAACAAAGAAGCAATACATTTGTGAGAGAAAATTGTAAATACCAGTTTAGAGTAGGAGTACAGAAAAAGAATTGAAACCGTCTATGAAAACTTGAAGGATATTGCATGAAATCTCCATAAGCCAAGTTATCCCTTGTTCGGGGACGAACAAGTATTGGGAGGGGGTAGTGTGGCGAAAATTCGCCAGTATAATATGTTTAAGATCTATGTTTGGATAAAGCGCCCACATTCTTGAGCCTCGACTTCAGCGCCAAAACATAAACATTAGACCGTCGAGAGCCTCACGCATACATCGTCTGTGTGATGAAATTTGGCCTGTTGAGAAATTTACCCCCACAGTCGAAAATCCGTGAGTTTCATCTCTTTCGCGTAATTTCATGCAAATTCCTACTTATCTATGTTTGCACAATAGATTCAAGTTTATTATGGCGAAGTGTCAGCTCATAATACGTAGTATTCTAGACGCTATAGATTTTAGAAGTTTATCAAAATTCTTGACAACCTGATTTGCCGCCAGTTTTTACTGCATGCATGTGTTGTTGTTGTCAACTTATAGGATTTTCGATCAGAAAGTGTGTTTGTCGGACGAGTTAGCGTCTGGGACATTATAACTTGGAAATTGATAGTATTTACGCTTACCATGCGGTTATTAATCGTTCACATGGCATCTCCATTCTTCTGTTTTATCGCACGAAACACCGGTATGTTTTCGTAGCGAACACGCTGTTTGAGGATGGAGCGGAAACTTGGCGGGGAAGTTTGACAGTGTTTCCCGACCTCGTTTCATAAATTAGTGACGGACGAAGTTGTATAAAAACACACGATACAAACTTCAGATCTTGATGCATATTTCTCATATAAGTTCAGTCAGAAACACGAAATAATTATATGGAAATTATTTAGTTATAAAATTGTATGGGGTATGAAAATATTTCCCCATTTCGTATTTCTCAGCCACTCCGTGTACAATTGTGATTGACAGTAGCCAAAACTTCGGCTCTCGGCCAATCAGATCGTCTCATTTCGTGTAGTATTTTAGGCTCCGCCTGCTTTGTCAGAAATCCATAAATACAGCCGTTTTCGCACAGTACACTTGGTGATGCTCTCAGAGCCGGACATACAAGTTCTCTCCGACAGCTAAAATAAAACCGAAGTTGCTATCGAAGTTTATAGTATTCAACCTAAATAAATAGCAAGATTTTCCGCAGAATTAGCGCTGCAAGAAGAGCTGTACACCATCTAGAAATCCTGTTCTGCTTAACATGGCAATTCCCATTTGCTGAGCTTAACCTGGGAAATCCCATTTGCTGTGCGGAGCCAGGTTATTTCAATGCACTCTGCTGAGAGCGGCAGGAACCCATACCGCGACAGTTGAGCTTAACTTCTAAGGATAACCTCGTTGAGCAAAAGTCATAAACAGTGAATAATCATGAAAGTTAGTTCTAATAAGTAAGGAAAATAAACAGTTTTGGCACGCAAAGCGGTTATAGCAGAATTTAAGCCAGCACAACCAAATCTGCTCAGGCAACCAATATGGCACAGACCGTATACAGTGTTGGGTCTCTAGAGTCTGCGGCAAGTGCAACCGTTTCTGCACAGCAACATTGTATCCATAACCGTTTCGGCACACAGCGTATTTGTATTGTACTCTGTGCAAGTTCTGCACACAGCGAACTGGGATCTCGTGTAGATCCATATCATTGAAAATACAACCATAACAACTAGTTCAGAGATGTCAGATTTATTTTCAACATGGTGCAACCATGATATATGCAAGGAATAGCATAGGCAATATATGAAACTGGTATACAACAGAAATTGTATATAGGTGAATAAACAGTTATAATGTAATTTGTTGAACTTGAAACCGTTGTTGATGTTCATCATTGGTATTGGACTATAGTCTATTGCAAAAGTTACTGCAACTGAATTATTCAATTTCGCACAAGGGACCATATAATTTACTATGGTGACTGGATGAAATACCACAACAATAGATGTTGAAACCTGACCACAGCAGTATCAGCAGCGAATGGAGCAATTGTTATGATTGAATGTATAAGTTGGTGACACGACGAAAACGTACCCCCTTGGTAGCGGCACCCCCGAAGAGAGATTGGTTATAATTGTGTTCAAGTCTATTGAAGCAGAGGTTCAATAAGGTTTCATAAAGAAGAAACAAGGTCGTACATAATAGAAACCAGTGTAGAACAGTTCTCGCTCGAGTCTCACATAAGGAACGAGAGTTCATACAGGTCGTATCACCCTTAGTGGTACTGGTGGCAGCATATCTAGACATTGAAAAATAAGTTTCCATACTAACTCATTTAGTATAGGAAATTTCCGCTACACTACTGACCGGAATCCCCCCGGCCCACCCCCCGTGGTAATAAATGAACCGTCCCTTAAGTCTTGCAATATTTACCATATATGATATCTGGGTTAAATCCGTCATATAAAGCATTATTAAACACGCCCTGTAACCCCTGACCACGTGGCATTGTAAGGGCATATTGTGTAAAAACGTGGTTAACTGTTTAATAAATGCCCAGTGGCTCGTCCAGGGCTTAACTGGAAAAAAAAAAAAAAAAAAAAAAAAAAAATAAGGAGTGGTTATCGTTGATGAGATAACCCTCAATATAACTACATTCTTTTATTCATCGTTGGACTAAGTGGGTCGGCAGATTAAATTACGTGACAGGTCCATAGTCGATTTGGACAGAAATAGGACATGGTGGCCAAAGCTGAAATACGCATCATATTTTCCTGTTTTGGGCTTTTGCAAAGAAACCCAGTCCGTCTCACTGGTTACCTTTGGTTTCCATGTGACCGAGTTGCCCCATCAAGACAATGGAGGGTATCTGAACCAGGGTTGAGGAGATTAGCTATCCCTTATCATACCAGGAACTACAGCATAACCAATCGTCCCACCTCAGTCATCAACTTTGACGATTCACATACTGCATTCAGCCAGAAGACTTTATGGGAACTCGCCCGGGCTATTCTTGTGTTGAAATTATCATCCTTCGACAAATTGGTGGACAACGCCACGAAGGTAAAATTCGAACCTCACATGATTCATCTTCCCAAATGGATTTTGTGAAGTTATTGGCCGTGAAATACCTGACATAGCAATCTAATTAATATTATATACCACCAGTGCTTCATACATAACAAGCGCTGAATGAGCGCAAAGACCTCCGTCGAGGCAACAGGATGTTCAGCTAGGGATGTGGAAGCCACATTCCCCGCAAATAATATTTCTTTGATTTCACGTGCTTGAAATATTGGGGTATGGAATACAGTATATTGATGGAAAACCTGGAATACTGCTTGAGACATTAGGCCCCTTCCCACCCACACCTCCCCATGAGAGGACACCCCCACCCAAATCAACACGTTAGCGTCAGAAATGAGACCCTGTATGCCTAGTTTTACCAACTTGCTTGTGATTTTATGCTATAGGCCCTACACATCAACACTTCATATTTTGTATGTGTACAGTATAGCATCCTCATTGACAGAATCCTCTACAAAACACATCTGATTTTACCGACATTCCGTTCTGATCTGTCTCAGCATCATGTGCTGATTCAATGAGCTCGGAATAATTTTTTATGCTGGTGTTACAGGTCACCTTCACCATAATGTATCAATTACCATGGACTTGTACATGTATCACATTCATATTGAATGGTGATGGCTGATGAGAATATTGCCCATATGGAACAAATGGCTGGATTCCAGCGAATAAAAAGTTCATGCTAATCATAAACAACATACAATTAATAATACTATCAAATAATTATGTATATTCCTTGTCGACGTCAATATAATACAGACAATATTATGACTGAATCAGGGTAACAGATATCCAAGGGTATATCATGGGCGTCGCTAGGATTTTTCAAAGGGGGGTCGATTATCATAGCACTTTAGGCGAGGGTCCAGGGGCCGCCTAGGCCCCGGAAGCTCCGGGGTCCTAGATCGCCGGAGATGCGTTCTAAGCGTTTTCCCGGAATTAAATCTGAACATAATGTATACAGATTTAGGGTTATATTATATAGCTCTGAGACCTTAGATGGCCTGAGATGCATTCTGAGCGATTTCCAACAATTAAACTAACACGTCATTTGTCAAATATCAGTATTATATTTTATTCTCTTTGTCATGTTGAAAACACAATAATAACACTTTGGGCCTATATACCTCGTAGGCTAACCCAGTGGTGTCCGAACGTAATTGAAGGTTGGGGACCACTATCACATCCCAACAGGCGGGGGTCCAGGGGCCGCCTAGGCCCCGGAAGCTCCGGGGTCCTAGATTGCCGGAGATGCGTTCTGAACGTTTTTCCGGAAATAAAACTGATCATACTGCATGCACATTTATGATTCTATTTTCACGATTTTTTCTCTCGCAATTATAAGCATGCATCGATATTGAAAACATCGCACCTCATGCCTTCATCCATTTGACGTTCTAGTTATATTTAAAACATACAAAACGATGAGAGGAGAGGAGTTCTTGGGAGGGAAACCAATATGCCTACAGATACGATTCATTCACACACAGATAAAACAAGGAAATCCTCACAGCCCAACAGGCGAGGGTCCACGAGCCGTTTAGGCCCCGGAAGCTCCGAAGTTCTAGATCTCCAGAGACGCGTTCTAAGAGTTTTCCCAGAAATAAATTGGAACGTAATGTATGCAGATTTATGGTTCTATTTTCACGTATGTTTCGCATTTATAAGCACTCATCGATATTGAAAAAATCATACTTCATGCCTGAATCCATTTGACTGTTTAGTTATATTTATCACATAAAAAGAACACATAAAAAAACGATGACCTTTACATGATGGAACATTAGAACCAATATGATAGCGATTCATTTACACAAAGCTAAAATGAGCGATCGTCACAGCCTGACAGGCGAGGGTCCAGGGGCCGCCTAGACCCCGGAAGCTCCAGGGTCTCCGGTTGCCGGAGATGCGTTTTACCCGTTTTCTCGAAAACAAATCTGAACACAATGTATATTGATTTATGGTTCTATTTTCACATTTGTTTCGCATAAACCCGCATCGATATTGAAGAATATGCCGGACTCCATTTGACTTCCTGGTTTGACACAAACAAAACGGGCCTTTTACACACCACTACACGTCTTGGCACTCTATCTGTAATTTTTATGGGATTTTTTATTTTATGTTTTTATGCTTTTTTATTTTGTTTTTGTTTTCTCTGTTTTTGTTTTTGTTTTTTGTTTTTTCTTTTGCTTTTTCTTCTGTTTTTTTTTTTGGCGCGGCCAAGGGGGGGTCGTTCGCACCGGACGACCCCCCCCTAACGACGCCCCTGTATATATGTCTACACTAAACTGAAGGAGATCCATGATGCGTATTATATTATGTTGTAAAACTTCACTTGCTAATCTCGATTATGTTGCTTATTGTGAAGATAAATGAAATTATGAAAATAAATTTAGTATGATTGCCCATTACGCTCAAATTAGAAATATCAGCAGCTAAAGTTAAGCCAATCATAGCAATATATAACACCATGGTATTGTTGTAATATCACCCAGGTATTGATCTTTGGTTAAGAATGTAATGAGATACATATACCTGTTCTTTGTGTTATTCTGTATGCAGTTCATTCTGTATGTATTTTATACATGTACATATACCAGAAGTGGAATTGAAATTTGACTAAAATAATCAAAATATGTTCGATTTTTACCTCTGCTCAGGAATGAAGTCTTTGTTTCTAGAAGCTAAATCATTTCAGACACATTCAAGTCCTCACCTGGTCAAGGGAGATAATTTTGTAAAAAAAAAAAACCAAAAAAACCCCAACAAGTATAGATCCACACTGGTGCAGACCAGAAAGTTTTATGACCTTTGATGATATTTGTGGAGCATGCTGCAGGACTTCAACTTTCATGAATCTGATATTATCCACACAATCCCATTCTACATGATATTTTTGCCATAGCACCGATAAACTAGATCCCTTCATTTATGTGGTCTAGATCCAGGAGCTATTGGGGGCTGCAGGTTTTGTAAAAGTTAGATCCAATTATTCTGAGATAAGGAACGAAGTCCGGCATGGTTGTTTTAAGTTAAAACTGGGCATCCTTGAAAATGTCTGACCGATTGACACATGTATCACTCTGCCGGTCATCATTACATGCGTAATGTTTATCACAAGAGAGAATATGTATACTGTGTTTGAGGAATATTTCTGCCTCCCCAATGGAAGGCGAAATTTGAATGAATGGTCTGTGTTGTCACTGTGTCTGATGTCCCCCTTGCAAAGACAAGACAATTTTCTATGTAATTTATTATTTATTGATATATTTATTGATTTTCTTTTTGTTTAATTGTCTTCTGTTCAAGTCATTTGGCATTGGTAAAACCTGAAATGTATATCATGTTCTCCTTATTTCATCTAGTGATACTGTCTGTTTGGTTCCAGATCACGGGGCTGAACAAAGTATGTGAAATGTGATCGTATGGCAAATAAATGCCCAGTGGTATGTCTAGGGCTTAAAACTACAAAACAAAATTGAGAAAGGTTCCATCCATGCTATCAGTCAAAAATCTCAATAATGTAGGCCTACATGTGGAATGTAGACACTCCTTTGTTTCAGCTACAATTCAGAATAAGTTTTCAGAATATTATCAGGGCTTAACAAGCAAATTATTCTTCATCAACAAGTATCACAGCACACAATGTGGATGTCACTAAACTGTTAGGATAAATGAAAAGAAAGGCATATGTATATTATTTATCAGCTTTATTAAATAAGTTTACAGACTCACGCAGGTAGATCAATTTGATGCTTCTGCAAAATCAAACCATTATTCAACTGCCAAATGCCAAGATAAAGCGCCCCCCCCCCGGAAATATAATTTATCAGCAAAATTTAGAATAACTGTTTTTGAACAACCAGGCTGGTGGATATCATCAACTGAAAGAAAACGACAGGGTTCCCACACCTTGGGGATTTCAAAATTCCAGACCTTTTCCATACCTTTTTCAAGACCTATCAAGTTTTTTTCCAGACTCAATGGACGCTTCAAATCAGCTATTACATTATACATTGCCAGGAAGAATTTTGAGACCGTTAGGTGATATGGATCAAAACTAGTCAAGCTCAAGATGAACAATTAACTCCTTTATTATGATGATGATGTACATTGAGATCACTGCACCAACTTACAACTCAAAAATCAAAGCAGGTTCCAAATTGACAGAATGTTTCAAAAGCACAGAATGATGAACTTTTTTATTTGAAAATAAATTCACGTTTTCTTTCATTCTACGAAACAGAAATTAAAAGAATCAGGTTTATTGCTCTTTTTTGTCATACAGACTCACTAAAGCCAGAATGAGAAAAAAACGAAGACAAAAAAAAGACCCCCAAAAAATTAAATGAAATGGCTGAAAAGTGTTCTAGTTCTGCAAAATCTTGATTGGATTGGAGAATCCCTCAAATTAATTTCAGAATAATTGTTCATCTTTATATCGTTTGAACAAGTTAAAAAAAATATTAGAACTGATAAGACAACAAAGCTAGAAAAAAATACCAAGGGAGACAACTTTTGTATAAGTGCTCCAGAAGTATTGAGCGGAGTTATCCCCCTTCAAAACGTTGCCCCTGAAAACCGTAAAACACGCAATTTGCGTGCTGCTTGGAGGAGATATTTTGTGTCAATGATCATTACCAATAAAGATTACAATTATCAACACCAGTTTTATCAGACTGTAGTAACTTACAAAGTGAATGACAGGTACACGATTCACACAAACGGACGAACCCACGAGGAGATGAATGGGTGTGAATGGACTGGTGCCGCAAGACGGTACATCTTCGGGAAATTTATGACCTATTCCAAGGTTCTTAGCGTGACATGTACATGATCAGGTCAGGACATTTGCAGCATTTCTGTTCTTCATTCAATACATAGTACTGTTCATACGCCCGATGATATGTACTTTTGTTGCTAACATTATGCAAGTTTTGTTGTTAAAAAAATAAAACTGAACGTACTTGTAGGCCTACTCGTTTGAAGCAGCAGACATTATAAATTTAGTCGACCTAGATTCTGCATTGAAGATCAACCATTGAAACGCGGAAAACAACGAATTACGTCAATTATACAGTATTTTCGCCTGCATGTTGTCTGATCGTACTATTCTTGTTTATCTGATGATGCTAAACAATAATGATCTTGTGAACTTTGGGATAGGCCTAGGTCATAAATTTTCTGAAGATGTACCATTTTGCGAGGACAGGACCGGATAGCTCTGGTTTCGAGATTGAGGTGGAACCCGACTACAGAAGCAAGGCCCACTGCAATGCATTGCAATGGGGAACCCCGTTATTTCAATTGTGTCCAAAGAAAAGATTCAAGATTTCGTCGGGAACCATGACGATCCCTATTGGAAATACTATGAGTCGTGGGTTCCCCATATGACAATTATTTGGCGGGAGATTTCACGTTGCGCTCCTAGACCTCCGTCTGATCGACGGGGGTAAAAACCAGCTCAGAATACATGAACACTTGTACAGCTCCTATAATATATAACTTGCTACACAGAGACAATTCTCGAGAAGACTACATGGCATGATGTAAGAAATGATGGAATATTGAGAACACGATACCTGGGTCTTCAGCTGGTGAATTCTATAAATGTTAATCTTAGCTATACCAACAGGTCTGATATCTGTAGCACATTTGATGATTCTATCAACGATTTGCTAAATTGCTGTGATATTTTTCAATGAAGTCGCTCGATGGTACAGTCTACTCGAACCAGTACACACCTGCCCAGAGTTTACCCACTTTTCCGCTGTGATGTGGTGTTGAGGTGTTTTTATCCTGAGTTTTTCCTGTAGAAGCTGTTACGCAACCAATCTTAGATCAAAAGTACCATGGAGAAAATAGTCGTTTGATGGATTGCCTGTTTCCATTTTAGTTGATGGACGTTGGGCAGAAGGTGCTGGGAACAACGCTATTCAATCACGTGATGAAGCTAACTTTCTATGGTCAGTTTGTGGCGGGGGAAGACATGCAAAGCAGTAAAACAACCATTAACCGACTAAAGGCGTTGGGAATCGGACCACTCTTAATGATCTCTATGGAGGAAGATAGTGAAACAAGTTTGAGGTATGATTTATCAGGGGCGTCGGAAGCAAATTCAAAGTGGTACGGCCACTATCATAGCACTTTAGGCGAGGGTCCAGGGGCCGCCTAGGCCCCGGAAGCTCATGGGGTCTAGATCGCCGGAGACGCGTTCTGAGCGATTTTTGGCGAATAAAATCACTCGCATTAAAGTGTATTTTTAGTTCTTTCCCAACCCTTTTTACCATGAAAACGCAACCGATGGTGGTTTTGTGCGATGCTGAATTACAAAAAAAATATGTTTTGTAAAGTACCGTAACCTGCACACATTGTGTTGACGTAACCGATATAATTCTTATGAGAAAACTCCTCTACCCCGTCCGTCAGGAAATTACTTGGAGAACGAAGTACTTGCTGCAGAATTATGGGGAGGGGGGAGATAAAGCCCCCACTAGACCCCTCGCCCCACTTACAATTTCCAACCCTCCGTCGTGCCTGCGAGAGAGCGAAGAACCAATTCGCGAAAGAGCAAAGCAGTAGGCTTTTACGTACATGATGAGGAGAGCATAGAATGGAAAAATAAATATTCCTACTGCTGCAGTTTCGAACATAAGTTCTTGTCAAGGAATGATATTACAATGGCATACATTCAATATTTAAGCATTCTTATGTTTGTCCCGAGAGGGCTGGTCGGTGCTCAGAGCCGCTAACGAATTCAATGGCGCTCTGGACCGATCAGTCTTAATCTACTTGGAAGTTATCAGAACTGCTTGCATCTCTAGTTGGATTTTTTATTTTCTTGTTTCTTCTTTTTCTTTCTTTCGTTTTCTGTTATTATTTTTATTTGCGCAAAAGTGGTACGGCCATGACCGTACCTGCCGTACCGCTTTTGACGCCCTTGTTTATAGATTGGTAACGAGAGCAAGACGATGACGAGAAGTACGTTTTTCATCCCTCATATTTCCTTCCCATCTCCTCCTTGTTTGGCTGGCATTTTTACTGTGAGACTGCCAGACATGGAAAGGGGGGGACGCATCCCAATATTCAGCCGATCAGTACTGGAATAAACAAATGGCCGTGACGGTTGTCCGCTGATACTATTTGGGTACATGTAATACGACAGATAAGTACGCGGAGGAAACCGAGCAAACGAATATTGCAACTACAAGCTGGAATGTTAAGGGAAGCTATATGGTACGGTGAACCCGTTAAGCTTCCCCGAAAAGGTTCAACCCCATTGATTACATTCGATTCGCCTGTACTTGCGTAGAAGCATCGGTGGAAGAATCTGAAACATTTTTGATGTATAACCTGTAGTTTATTGAAAATGACATTCCATTGATATATATTGATGACTCCCTCGTGTTTATGAATTTCTGCTATCCTACCAGGTGTATTGTTCTTGGGTCAATTGAGCCCTCGCAACGTATTTTTATTTTAAATTCTTTTTAGAGTATTTCTATTCCAACGTGACGTAAGTTTTCAGAATTTCATTTGCAGAGGTATAGAGAGATGTGAGGTGATGACCGTGCAATAATACCATCAGTGAGAAATGTTTGTCTCGTGGCTCTTATGATTGTGTTTTGGAAAGCAGTTATATATGTTTCGTTTTGCAGTGAGAAGTTTTACGAAGACAATCTACAAGAGGTGTTAAACCACATGCGGATGAGTACAAAGCTGGATAGCGTATACCCAATGATACATTTAAGGTTATCCTGTGTTGTGTCGTCCCATTTATCCGTGAGTATCCGGCATTCATCTATTTACATTTTTTAGAAACGTGGCGATAATGTGATACAGATAGCGTTAGTACTAATTATGTTTTTTCGAGAAAGCAGAAATGAATGAATTCTGCTTCACTGGAGACGTATGGACATCATATTTACATGGCACTGAAATGAACAGTCTCGATCAAATGTGACCTAGATATGTTGACGAATTTGATGTCTCGTGGTGTAACCTGGTCCAAAGAATATGAGTAAGTAATGTACTGTTAATTGTTCATGATTTTCCAAAAAATGGCTTAATATATTAGGTTTATTTATTTTGGAGGGTTTAGATATATGAACAAATATTGATATGATTGCCTTGCAAACGCTGTGATGGACCACGGCTGGATTATGGATATGGGACATGGTAAGTTTTGATAGCGTATCAGGATAACAGAAGGTAATGCTAATATATAATGTACATCTGTCAAGTCCTATATCCATTTACCAGCCCAGCCCATTATAACGTAACGATTCCATGGTGGCAAGACTTTCTCTTCAGGTCCCATGTGAACAGTTTTCAATAAAGAGTATAGTCATACCTGTTCGTGTTCTACTTGTGTTTTCCTAATGTACTCTTTTGCCTGCTAGTAATTGGTGCTCACTGTCTACCGTGAGAGTTCTTGTAATTGGTGCTCACTGTCTACCGTGAGAGTTCTTGTAATTGGTGCTCACTGTCTACCGTGAGAGTTCTTGTAATTGGTGCTCACTGTCTACACCGGGAGTTCTTGTAATTGGTGCTCACTGTCTACCGTGAGAGTTCTTGTAATTTGTGCTCACTGTCTACCGTGAGAGTTCTTGTAATTGGTGCTCACTGTCTACCGTGAGAGTTCTTGTAATTGGTGCTCACTGTCTACCGTGAGAGTTCTTGTAATTGGTGCTCACTGTCTACCGTGAGAGTTCTTGTAATTGGTGCTCACTGTCTACCGTGAGAGTTCTTGTAATTTGTGCTCACTGTCTACCGTGAGAGTTCTTGTAATTGGTGCTCACTGTCTACCGTGAGAGTTCTTGTAATTGGTGCTCACTGTCTACCGTGAGAGTTCTTGTAATTGGTGCTCACTGTCTACCGTGAGAGTTCTTGTAATTGGTGCTCACTGTCTACCGTGAGAGTTCTTGTAAGTGGTGTGTCTAGAGTTCTTGTAATTGGTGCTCACTGTCTACCGTGAGAGTTCTTGTAATTGGTGCTCACTGTCTACCGTGAGAGTTCTTGTAATTGGTGCTCACTGTCTACCGTGAGAGTTCTTGTAATTGGTGCTCACTGTCTACCGTGAGAGTTCTTGTAATTGGTGCTCACTGTCTACCGTGAGAGTTCTTGTAATTGGTGCTCACTGTCTACCGTGAGAGTTCTTGTAATTTGTGCTCACTGTCTACCGTGAGAGTTCTTGTAATTGGTGCTCACTGTCTACCGTGAGAGTTCTTGTAATTTGTGCTACCGTGAGAGTTCTTGTAATTGGGGCTCACTGTCTACCGTGAGAGTTCTTGTAATTGGTGCTCACTGTCTACCGTGAGAGTTCTTGTAATTGGTGCTCACTGTCTACCGTGAGAGTTCTTGTAATTGGGGCTCACTGTCTACCGTGAGAGTTCTTGTAATTGGTGCTCACTGTCTACCGTGAGAGTTCTTGTAATTGGTGCTCACTGTCTACCGTGAGAGTTCTTGTAATTGGTGCTCACTGTCTACCGTGAGAGTTCTTGTAATTGGTGCTCACTGTCTACCGTGAGAGTTCTTGTAATTGGTGCTCACTGTCTACCGTGAGAGTTCTTGTAATTGTGCTACCGTGAGAGTTCTTGTAACTGGTGCTCACTGTCTACCGTGAGAGTTCTTGTAATTGGTGCTCACTGTCTACCGTGAGAGTTCTTAATTGGTGCTCACTGTCTACCGTGAGAGTTCTTGTAATTTGTGCTCACTGTCTACCGTGAGAGTTCTTGTAATTGGTGCTCACTGTCTACCGTGAGTTCTTGTAAGTGCTCACTGTCTACCGTGAGAGTTCTTGTTGGTGCTCACTGTCTACCGTGAGAGTTCTTGTAATTGGTGCTCACTGTCTACCGTGAGAGTTCTTGTAATTGGTGCTCACTGTCTACCGTGAGAGTTCTTGTAATTTGTGCTCACTGTCTACCGTGAGAGTTCTTGTAATTGGTGCTCACTGTCTACCGTGAGAGTTCTTGTAATTTGTGCTACCGTGAGAGTTCTTGTAATTGGGGCTCACTGTCTACCGTGAGAGTTCTTGTAATTGGTGCTCACTGTCTACCGTGAGAGTTCTTGTAATTGGTGCTCACTGTCTACCGTGAGAGTTCTTGTAATTGGGGCTCACTGTCTACCGTGAGAGTTCTTGTAATTGGTGCTCACTGTCTACCGTGAGAGTTCTTGTAATTGGTGCTCACTGTCTACCGTGAGAGTTCTTGTAATTGGTGCTCACTGTCTACCGTGAGAGTTCTTGTAATTGGTGCTCACTGTCTACCGTGAGAGTTCTTGTAATTGGTGCTCACACTATCTACTGTGAGAGTTCTTGTAATTGGTGCTCCTCACTGTCTACCGTAAGAGTTCTTGTAACTGGTGCTCACTGTCTACCGTGAGAGTTCTTGTAATTGGTGCTCACTGTCTACCCCGAGAGTTCTTGTAATTGGTGCTCACTGTCTATCGTGAGAGTTCTTGTAATTGGTGCTCACACTATCTACTGTGAGAGTTCTTGTAATTGGTGCTCTATGTCTACCCCGAGAGTTCTTGTAATTGGTGCTCACTGTCTGCCGTGAGAGTTCTTCGATTATTGAGGCGGACATTCTTTTGTGGACGACGGCTAAATAGTGAATGTCAGATCTGCCACCTATGCTCCAATCCCTACCATTGACCAATTTGATCGCGGCATGTTTTTGTCATATCAAACTGAGAATCGTTTTCAAAGCGATGGTACAATGCCACTGTAGCGATGGTACAATGCCACTGTAGCGATGGTACAATGCCACTGTAGCGATGGTACAATGCCACGCCTCGATTCTGACAATTCATAGGAGAATTCGGTTTATTGACATTCAGAGATTGATTTAGGATACGGTATCTCTGCAAAACAGTGACCGTCTGTCTTGTCATTCCACAGTGCTGGATCGCCACCAATTCAGCCATAAAATGTTGTAGCGAGTGCCGACATTTATCTTCGCGTATATCTAGGTTGTTTGTGTTTGGACTATATTCCAGGCTAGACTGAATTCAGTTTGTCAGCGGGGAACACGGGACAGCTTTGGTCAAGCCTTGCTGGAACATCTGTCCGGAGTGATGATTGGAGAAACTCAGGTAATCCAATCAAATATTATGTATTTTTCGAGATTCTTGCCCTATAGACCAGGCCGCGGCTACATTCAGTTTTCGAGATTCTTGCCCTATAGACCAGGCCGCGGCTACATTCAGTTTTCGAGATTCTTGCCCTATAGACCAGGCCGCGGCTACATTCAGTTTTCGAATTCTTGCCCTAGACCAGGCCGCGGCTACATTCAGTTCGAAAATTAAAATTTGATATGACAAATACATTTGTTCAAACTGAAATACAACAAAGCTACCGTGTGTCGTACCGTGTGTCGTACATCGTGGAGATCTAGATTCTTGAGCACGAAGTTTTCTTTCTTCACAGTCACAATTGCCTGGCATGTGGGATGGAGGGTGGATGGTATATTTTCAATAAATTATGAAAATTAATTAATTTTTTTTTTTCAATTTTCAAACAGATTTTCCATCTTGACTCAAATAAACTCATTCGCTTTGACGTCAGTTTTATGACGGTCAGGGTATGGTAGAAAATTAAAACTGTGGTAACTCGGTTTGACATCAAATGGACTTTATTTGAGTGAAGATGAAAGAGAAACACATTCAGAAAAAAAAAAAATCTATTTGAAATTAAAAATTAATTCATTTTCTGTTAATAGTTCAAGAAAAGAAGTCGAAGAGCAGTTTTTATTCGCGTTGGTCTAGCCGAATTGAAGAAACTAGTAACCGAGCTGGTACAATGGTAGACCCTCGTGTGAATACGGACTTAATATAAACTTGGACCAATGCATGCTTCATGAGAAAATGATATGTCTTCATTCCATTGGGCATAATTTACTAAACTCGATAATGGTGGCATGTATATCAAGTCTCCGATCCATCGGTTATAAATTGCTATGTAGAAGGACAAACCGTGTGATACGAAATTCAGAATTGCCTATGGTCCGCCACCGAACAAGTCCTCGTAGCTGATACTCCCTCAACTAACCACTGTATATTCCATTTCTCTTGATGAATGTCTTATGTAGGGCGGTGAAGACAGAATCTGGCGTTTCTCTTGGGACTGAGTTTGCGAAGAGACCTCTTCCACTTGGAAACACGAATCGGCAAATCTTTCGAATGGCCTAAATCGAAACCTGAGTCTGAGATTAAATGCTGTTACTTTACCTGTTAACAGATGTTATTGTGCATACGAATATCACCAGTTTTCTCGCACAGTAAAATATTTGTGTGTTTTACCATAATCGTATCGAACTATTTCAGAATCGACCTTTCGACTGAATGGAGTCAACCCTGAGACGACAGTACTTCCTAAGTTAATATTATGAACTCGTTTATATGCCGGGAGGAGGAACTACTAATTCAACACTCATAAGTCTGCCGTTCAATACATACAGGGGTCAATTAAAAGAATATAAATTAACTAGATATGATAACTTTGTTGGCTTTCCAGTTCATTAATTTTCCAAACTCCTACAATATTTCGACTGTTGTTACACCCTAAATTATGCAGAATTTGAAAATTGATTATGAAATATAAATATCGCCCAAGAAAATTTCAAGATTTCCCAGAAAATATGTAGACAACAATAAAGAATTCGACTTATCATTAGGTAGGAGATTTTATCTTTGGCACTGCAATATTACGTCAGTTTAATAATGCCATCTCAGAGGACTTTCGTTCAATGCCTTGGCCACAGGAATTAGATTTTGGTCTATTTTGTCATCAGGCTGACGTGAAAGGTTTAACAGCAGATGATAACAAGGCTCTGACTCGAGCGATGAGACGCATGCAAAAAATGGGACAGGTGAGTGTGGGACGATACTTGCTCTTTCGAAATTGTCTCTTAATTTCAGGCCTTTGAGCTTCTATATTTGACCCATTTCATGGCGCTGATGGTGTTTTGACACTTGAGAGCACGATAGCCTCGAAACTCTGCCCCCCCGCCCCTCTCGCTTCCTATGACTGACACTGCATCAAACTGTTCTTCTAACCTATAGGCAATATCAGTTTTTGGTTAAGAATAAATTATTTTTAACTACATATGTCAGTTCTCCATTGCAGTTTAACAGCAATATGTCAGAGGCAACAATATCAATATTTGTCTTCTGTAGTATATATTTTCAACAATGAATGGAATTTTTTTTAAATGCGAATCATTTCATTTTCAGTTGGCAGAGCAGAAGAACGTCATTGTATGGCTAGACGCCGAATTTAGCGACTTGATGCCGGCTCAAAACCTCGTCGCCTTGGCACTGATGATGAACTTTAATCAAGAAAGGCCACTGTTTGCTTTTACCTACCAAACCTACTTAAAGGTACTGAGCAATGTTCAGCATTATGTTGATGCAGTTATTCGAAACGAGTCATTTAGCGTATTAAGCTTTTGGCATGCGTAAAAGAACACGCAACCTTTGGTGACATGTTAGCGTCATTACTTACATTCAGTAGTCGTTCATAGTCCATAAAGTATTTCTATAGTCGTCCAATAATAGAAAGACCTAATTTTATGAAAATACTAGCAAGAAACTCCAAGCAAGCACAAATAAAAATATAGATTAAAAAAGAAGTGAGAGAAGCAGACAAGACAAGACATCATGATGTTCGTATCGTCAATGTCATATTATTGATCAGTATTCTTAGGATGGCATATTTGATAAGAAAAGTATCTTTCAAGCCAAACCAGTTTAACGTGATGACGACATGGGGGAATAAGCTTCTGAAGAAGTGAGAGGATAGGTGGGTGGTCAGTACCATTCGTTAGCAGACAATCAGGCTCCTAACTTCTATTCCCATTGCACAGGAAACATTTGATCGTCTCCAATCCGATGCAGAATTTATCGAAAAGAAGGGGGTGTGTTTTGCAGCTAAACTGGTGCGCGGTGCGTATATGGACAGAGAACGTGAGTTGGCGAAAGCTAGTGGCCATGCTGATCCAGTACACCAGACGTTCGAAGAGACCAGTGCTATGTACCATCGATCCCTTAATAAGATGTTGGAGGAGATTTCGAGACGTAAGGATAAGTGCCGTGTGATCATAGCTTCCCATAATGAGCAAACAGTAAACAAAGCTCTAAGCAGGTGAGTTCATTCTTAATTGTAACTAATTTCACCAAGAAGTTCTCCAAAATGTAATCAATTAATTGTGTATGGCTTTGTACCTGGTTCAGTTTTACTAAATTATCGCACTCATTTACAAATAAATGCAGATTAGACTGAAACAAGTTACGTGAACCTTAACCTATTACAAGGCCATAAAATAAACACTCACATGGAAGTACATGTATTCAATCGATCTTTTCTACTACGGCAATTAGCACCTCTACCTCTACAGCAACCTCTACGGTTATTCTACTTAACGTTTCTTTATCATGTTTGTTTATAGCAGTTTTCTTCCCTTCTTTATTTCACTTTTGTACAGTTGTGATGATCATAAATAAAAGGACCTTGTATCTTTAGATGGGTAAAGATGATTAGACTCCAGTTCAGGTGCAATGCAGGAGTACCAAAATAACATAGTTTCACTACAAGAAATTGTTCAATTGTCGTGAAGTACACATGTACACTATTATATTGTATACTCAGAAAAAAATCAAGGCACTGAGTCTCATCATTCTCGAGTAACAGACCGTAAAGCAGTGCATTTGTGTAAAATAGTTGATTCTGAGGTGAAAACAATTCCTATTGTTCTCTGTAAACACATGAAGATAAACGATAACCAGAACCAGATTTGGTCTACGACTACATATTGGAACAGTGAGTATGCTGTATCAAGATGGTTCTGGTTATCGTTTATCTTCATATGTTTATAGAAAGAAATATGAAGTGTTTTCTCCTGAAAATTGGCGATTTTGCACGAATGGACTACTTCACGGCCCTGTTATTCGAAAATGCTGAGACCCAGTGCCTTAAAACTGTTCTGAGAATACAATATAATATTGTACTTCATGCCAGCTGAACAATTTCTTGTATATGTAATATATTATTTTTGGCACTTCTACCGCATCTGTTCTGGGGCCGTTTGCCCACCTAAACATACGTGGTCCTTTAGAATATCTTCTAGTCCTTTGCGGATTAAACACGCCAATTGAAAAGGTTCCATGACTGGATTAATCTGTATGGCCCATCGTATAACGGTATAAAATTTTCTTTTCTCGCTAGACTAGAGGAACTAGGGCTTGATCCCAAATGTGGTTCCGTATTTTTTGGTCAGACAATGGGCATTGCCGACCATGTCTCGTATTCCCTCGGTAAGATAACAGTTCTAACATATTATATTCATGTACCTATCGTGCTGAAGGATTCCATATATTGACATGTTGATGGTTTGATATCGTCTTGCTCAGCATATTAATGTATCAGTTAATGCCAAAAAGTGTCAGTTTATTCTTACTGGAAAAGAAACTGTGGCGTAATTTTCTTGTGTTCGTACCTTTGTTGACTCAAACTTTTTTTTTTCTCAAATCTCCACAAAAAAACTTTTGCTCTATACCGAGTTCTTATACTTTAAATTCTATAACACTTGTGTCAATAACATCGAGCTAACAGTGCATTTATTACACGTTTTAGCATATGTTTTCGACCTTTCATTATAATCTTTATCAAATCAATAATTAATCTTTATAGATGTATATAAATTAATTTATAGATTAATAAATTTATAAATTTAATTAAATTTATAATTTAATTAATTAATCTTTATCAATTTCAGGGCGCGGGCTTCGCCCTTGCCCTAAAATATGAACTTTCTCGCAGTAATCGTGCGTAAAATAACCATTTAGCACGCCTATGAAAACATTATTTCTTAAATATCACAGTCGAAGTGACGTAAAACAGTGTTCACGCATGTTTGAAACTGGGCTTTTTGAATAAGAAACTTCTTTTCTACTAATATTTTCCCTGTTCTTCTATCTAACGGTCACATAATTCATCATTTTCCATCAAATGAATTGATAGGGTTATTACATCATTGTTCTCGGATATTTGTATCGCTCAAGCTGGTGATAAGGGCCGTGTGGTCATGCCATTCAAGATGTCCACATGAACAGCTACAATGCATGCGTCGCTGAGATACAAATCATCACTGGGATCATATATGTTCTTGTGATTTTTTTACATATGTAGTCAGAATATTGGTTTGTGGGGTCATATGACTTCTTCTCAGTACCTCGGCATCATTTTTCGCCACCTTTATTTGTTGCATTTAATTTGCCTGTGTTTGGCATTTTCGCATACATCTCTAAAATATGATAGCAACACTACATTTCAGTAGGGATCTCTAGAACATGACACCAAAACTAATCCAATGTGTTCTATCTTAGCATATCTACCGTGACATTACCGGTACTTCGAAATATCATATCACCATATATGCGCCGTGACATTCAATCGAAATATCATTTTGGCTGAAGGTGTTATTATACTTTAGGTATATTATAAAAAAAATCCCTACTACAATACACACAAAGAAGTAAAAAATAAATAAATAAAAACACACACACAAAAGCCACGTTTCAAAAGACAGTCGATGCTGTTTTACAGTCTAAAACAGACTTTCTCTGTATCAAAGATACTATTTCTGTGCAGAATTGAAGAAAACTTTTTCTTCATAAA
The DNA here is from genome assembly GCA_036873755.1 of Hanleya hanleyi. Taxonomy (NCBI): domain Eukaryota; kingdom Metazoa; phylum Mollusca; class Polyplacophora; order Lepidopleurida; family Hanleyidae; genus Hanleya; species Hanleya hanleyi. The sequence goes on along the minus strand of JAVTVY010019486.1, from coordinate 48,834 downwards.
CGAAACAATTTGACCGCCACACATCCTTTGCACTGGCTCCAATCTGTGATCTACTTGTCCACTGATACTTCGTTAACATCATTCCGCTCTTGTCAGTTTCTCAGTCAATCACTGTCAGACGGTCTGTCTCTGAACTAGTAGTATATAAAATGATGAATATATCTGTAATTCACGGTCAGCTTGTTGGTTGAATCACGTTGACCCCATCGATGACCGTTGTTGTTGTTAATTCCTGATTATGGTTTTGATACTGTTTTCCCAGGTCGTGCTGGCTACAGGGTCTACCAATCTGTGCCCATAGGTTCTATTTCCAACACACTTCCATATTTGGCGAGAAGAGCACAAGAAAATCGTGTAATGTTACAAGGTTCAGGACGACCCAGGGCTCTCCTGTGGAAAGCGTTTAAAATGAGATTGTTCTCATTTAACAGAAATTAGCCTAGGGTGAGACAAGAAGAAAGAGATATCGAAAAGAAGATTTAACAGCTTGAACAACTGAGAAACATGCGACAACTTCCATAAAAAATAACTCAATTATTAGTTTCTTCGAATGCATCTGCTTGTTCTCCTCCGTCACAAACATATTCATCATACGCATTACTGATGGACTAGTATAAATGCAGCCTTATTCCATACTTCTGCTCCATAAATTCTAATATACAGTCTATCCACCACATCCACATCTTCACCAGCCAAGTCAACTACATCGCAATGTACAGAGCAACGCCCACGGTGATGTACGTAGACTTGGCTAGAGAAGATGCCACATCCATGGTTCAACCCTTTCCTCTTTACTCACCATACAAACCACTCCTCCTGGACAACACTCCTTCATAGCCTATATATGTCATCATGTGAATTATGCGGTACATACAAAACACAATATTTGCAAATATCAGCAGCATTCAGCGGTGGCTTCAAACAACCTGCACATCGCTGCTTAGCACGCTGGTTGCTAAGTCTCATAGTAGGTCCGCTCAGTTTATTGTGCCTGGCACTCCAGACCAAAGCTGCCGTGTTTATTTGCTTCGATTTGTGTTCAGTTCACCATTTTTTTGTTAAAATAATATTATGTAAGATAAGGACAAGTTGAAGTTATAGGATAAAACATATTTATTAGCTTTGTCTTCACATATATGGAACAAATATGAAGAGAAGTCATGCAATACAGAACGTTATGTACAACTTCAGTTGCGAATAGCAACTTCGCAGATTTTTGACGAGCACCATAAATATACCGGATTATACATCAATTTCAAACTTATCATACCTCATTACCTTTGACTTTTAATAAGTAAAAACAGATAATATCAATTATTTGTGTTTCTATGGCCAAAGCGGTTGGACCGGGCTGTGAATATAGGTTCATCCATGTCTTGAAGAACTATAGGGGCGAGCTATAAGTGACCCAGGGTAAACAATAACATAAGTTGTAAAATATAATATACTTTTTGTCGATTTACCTTATTATGTAAAATTTTATTAAAGTGTCACCGTCACCAAATTAAGCTTCTGGTCTTTTGCTTGGTACACTTGTTCAGTTTTGCGAAAATCAATGTTATCCAAGCGTCTAGTTTGTCTTTCAATATTCAGCCTTCGTCCATAAAAGAATTTCCGCGTTCATAATCCAAAGACCTAATTCATATAATAGCATTAGCACAAAATTAAAGGGATGCCAAAACATGGTCTGAAAAAGTTGAGAAAATTATTGATATGAATAAGTAGTTTTTACCCCTCGGCCATTTTGGCCTCGGGGTATTGTCGTCTCCATGTACGTCCGTCCGTTCTTACAAACGGTACCTTAAGTGGAGAAATGTATGTCCAATATGACCCTAAGCGGTTTTTTTTACCTTAAGTGGATATCCACTTAAGAATTTTTATTCCAATGCGTTTAAAATGGTCTTACGAGCATTTTAAGCCGTCCATTAATTTTCACCACATAAGCTATGGACACTGTTTCGAGTCCGTATTTTTGTCCGTTGTTTTGGACTCGTTCGGACTGATCAATTCAAGGGAGGCGACTCGCTGGGGCTTGCTTCCTGTATTTTGGCGCCAAAACATCCAGAACGAGGCTACAACCCCTAAGAACGGACAATAACCTATCCTCCTAAGGATGGACACTAGACACAGAGACAACACCAAAGTAAAACTTGGTGGCTTCAGAAAGAAACGGACAGATCTATGAATGTTCCATACTATCGTCACCTTGGAGTGGATGCTGATGAATCTCATTCACCAAACGCTATATAGACGATCTTCTCGCTGTGGATAATCGCTATATAAATGACGCAGTGAAGGATATATATCCACCTTCACTGGATTTGAAGGAAACTACAGATAGCCCTACAGGCACATCTTATTTAGATCTCTGTCTCTATAAAAATGAAGCGGGCATTCTCTCTCGTCGACTTTATGACAAAGAGATGATTACAATTTCGACATCGTAAACTATCCCTTTCTGGATAGTAATATTCCAGTGGGACCTGCATATGGCGTATACATATCTCGCTTAGTAGCATTTGCTGAATCCTGTGTTAAATGTGATGATTTTAATCAACGTCACAAAACATTGTTGCAGAAACTTATAAAACAGGGCTATTCCACCAAGCGCCTCCAATCAAAGTTTCTCAAATTTGGCGATACATATCACATGCTGATAGCAAAATACGAACGTAGCGTGCAAGATCTAAGGCGCTACGTTTCGTAACTTGTGTCTAATTCCGCTTAACCCGGGGCTAGGGGCCGTATGAACCCATGTACTTCAAGATCCTCATAGTACTCATATGAACAGTCACAATCAAAGCGTGACTGAGATACATCTTTTTTTAGATGACGACTCTATAACGAATATTATGGATTAAGAATACTGATCAGCGATACGGATTTGATATTTTTGGAACATCATGATGTCTTGCCGGCATCATTGAAAACTGTTGACCGCTTCTCTCTTGCAGGAAACAAGCCTATGTTTATGCATACTATGATTGTCTTTTTGAATTTGGTGCTAATACTGTTATGTGGAAAATGGAATAGGTCTTTGGATTATGGACGCGGATATTCTCTAATGGACGACGGCTGGATTATGAATGACGGACTAGACGCTTGTAAGCTTAATTTACAGGTAATTACAACATTTAAAGCAGGTATTATGGTGTCCATCCAATCGAAAAACACTGAACATGCAGCTGAAGAGGATGCGTTGTTGTTGCAACTTTGTTGTCATAACATGTACTGTTACGCTATCCTGACCAGCTCTGTTTGCTAGACCGTAAAATCTGATTTGTGAAGTATATGGCCCAGTTGTGTCCCGTCCAAGTGTTACAACTTATTATCTCTGCTCTAACTATGGCGTCCCAAGCTAGCCAACTTGATTCAAGCAATAGTTTGTATTTCTAGCGGTTATAATTCTGATATTAATTTATACATGTAACACTGTCCGCTTGAAGGGTTGTCATGCGTGAAATCTTTGTTAATTCCTTGACAATGCTGGACAGGAAGTGTAGTCCATTTCTTGGACATGGCATTGTTTTTCTACGGTGTTGTCTCGGTGTAGTGGTTATTGTCAGTCATTAATGGTTATTCTGTGTTCATGCGTTACGTGGTATCTTTGTCTATTCCTTGAGGGGAAGTGGAGTCCATGTTCTGAGTGGATTGCTTAGACCCCACAGTGTTTTACAACTGTATTGTCTCTGTCGTAGTGTCCGTCCTTAGGAGGATAGGTTATTGTCCGTCCTTAAGGGTTGTTATCTGTCCATGCCTTGTGTGGTATCTTTGTCCATTCCTTGAGGGGAAGTGGAGTCCATGCCCTGAGTGGTTTGCTTCGACTCCACAGTGTTTTACAACTGTATCGTCTCTGTCGTAGTGTCCGTCCTTAGGAGGATAGGTTATTGTCCGTCCTTAAGGGTTGTTATCTGTCCATGCCTTGTGTGGTATCTTTGTCCATTCCTTGAAGGGAAGAGGAGTCCATGTCTTGAGTGGTTTGCTTCGATTCGATAGTGTTTTACAACTGTATTGTCTCTGTCGTAGTGTCCGTCCTTAGGAGGATAGGTTATTGTCCGTCCTTAAGGGTTGTTATCTGTCCATGCCTTGTGTGGTATCTTTGTCCATTCCTTGAGGGGAAGTGGAGTCCATGTCCTGAGTGATTTGCTTCGACTCGACAGTGTTTTAAAACTGTATTGTCTCTGTCGTAGTGTCCGTCCTTAGGAGGATAGGTTCTTGTCAGTCCTTAAGGGTTGTTATCTGTCCATGCCTTGTGTGGTATCTTTGTCCATTCCTTGAGGGGAAGTGGAGTCCATGTCCTGAGTGGTTTACTTCGACTCGACAGTGTTTTACAACTGTATTGTCTCTGTCGTAGTGTCCGTCCTTAGGAGGATAGGTTATTGTCCGTCCTTAAGGGTTGTTATCTGTCCATGCCTTGTGTGGTATCTTTGTCCATTCCTTGAGGGGAAGAGGAGTCCATGTCCTGAGTGGTTTGCTTCGACTCGACAGTGTTTTAAAACTGTATTGTCTCTGTCGTAGTGTCCGTCCTTAGGAGGATAGGTTATTGTCCGTCCTTAAGGGTTGTTATCTGTCCATGCCTTGTGTGGTATCTTTGTCCATTCCTTGAGGGGAAGTGGTGTCCATGTCCTGAGTGGTTTGCTTCGACTCGACAGTGTTTTACAACTGTATTGTCTCTGTCGTAGTGTCCGTCCTTAGGAGGGTAGGTTATTGTCCGTCCTTCAGGGTTGTTATCTGTCCATGGCTTGTGTGGTATCTTTGTCCATTCCTTGAGGGGAAGTGGTGTCCATGTCCTGAGTGGTTTGCTTCGACTCGACAGTGTTTTACAACTGTATTGTCTCTGTCGTAGTGTCCGGCCTTAGGAGGATAGGTTATTGTCCGTCCTTAAGGGTTGTTATCTGTCCATGCCTTGTGTGGTATCTTTGTCCATTCCTTGAAGGGAAGAGGAGTCCATGTCCTGAGTGGTTTGCTTCGACTCGACAGTGTTTTATAACTGTATTGTCTCTGTCGTAGTGTCCGTCCTTAGGAGGATAGCTTATTGTCCGTCCTTAAGGGTTGTTATCTGTCCATGCCTTGTGTGGTATCTTTGTCCATTCCTTGAGGGGAAGTGGAGTCCATGTCCTGAATGGTTTGCTTCGACTCGACAGCGTTTTAAAACTGTATTGTCTCTGTCGTAGTGTCCGTCCTTAAGAGGATAGGTTATTGTCCGTCCTTAAGGGTTGTTATCTGTCCGTGCCTTGTGTGGTATCTTTGTCCATTCCTTGAGGGGAAGTGGAGTCCATGTCCTGAGTGGTTTGCTTCGACTCGACAGTGTTTTAAAACTGTATTGTCTCTGTCGTAGTGTCCGTCCTTAGGAGGATAGGTTATTGTCCGTCCTTAAGGGTTGTTATCTGTCCGTGCCTTGTGTGGTATCTTTGTCCATTCCTTGAGGGGAAGTGGAGTCCATGTCCTGAGTGGTTTGCTTTGACAGTGTTTTACAACTGTATTGTCTCTGTCGTAATGTCCGTCCTTAGAAGGATAGGTTATTGTCCGCCCTTAATGACTGTATAAACCACACAAGTAAGGACACATAACCACTATAGTGTTGGTATCTAGGTAAATATTTCAGTGGAATTTAGTGTTGTTTCAGGGAAATTTGGTGAGTTTTATTATGTTTTTATACGCCCGCCAAAAGGCGGACGTATTATGTGATGGCGGTTTCCGTCCGTGTGTCCGTCTGCCCGTCTGTCCGTCCGTCGTGTCCGGTCTATGTCTGGAACAGTTTTCTATTTACAGTTCTAATTTTTGGTGAGTGGATACCCTATGGGGAGACGATGTGTCGCGTACCAAAATGAAGGTCAACGTCAGAGGTCAAAGGTCACTGGCCTAAAAAACGGGAAATCACTGAAGTGTTCGTGTCCGGTCTATATCTGTGAACGGTTTCTATCCACAGTTGCAATTTTTTGTGAGTGGATACGCTAGGTGGAGACGATGTGTCGCGTACCGAAATTGAGGTCGCGGCCAGAGGTCAAAGGTCACTGTTGCCTAAAATCAGGAAATCATGAATCATTGACAGTTTTCTATCTATAGTTCTAATTTTTGATGAGTGGATGCCCTAGGGGAAAAAAGATATGTTTCATACCAAATGTAGGTCGAGGTCAGAGGTCAAAGGTCAGTGTGACCCAAAAATCAGGAATTCATTACAAATTTCTAATTTTTTATGAGTGGATTCATTAGGGGGAAATGAAGTGTCGCATAACAAAATATAGGTCAAGGTCGAAGGTCAAAGGTCACTATCCCCAAAATCAGGAAATTATTAAAAATAACATTTCTTTGTGTCAGTAGATACATTAGGGGGACATGATGTGTCACATATCAAAATGTAGGTCAAGGCCAAAGGTCAAGGTCACTGACCCCAAAATCATGAAATTGTTAAAAATCATGATTTTTTTAGTCCATTGAGAAATTACGGGTAGCCGTTTTGTCATGTACCAAAATTTAGACCCGGGTCAGTAGTCCAGATCACTGTGACCCCAGAATCAAGGTCAAAACTCAGTGCGACCTAAAAATCAGGAAAGCATTAAAAATTACCAATTCTTTGTGAGTGAATTCAATAGGGGAAATGAAGTGTCGCATACCAAAAATTAGATCAAGGTCAAAGGTCACTGTGACCCCCAAATCAGAAAATTTTAAAAACATTTCTTTTGTGTCAGTAGGTACATTTGGGGGACACGATGTGTCACATACCAAAATGTAGGTCACGGTCAAAGGTCAAGGTCACTGACCCCAAAATCTTGAAATTGTTAAAAATCATGGTTTTTTGTGTCCATTGAGAAATTACGGGGAGACAGTTTATCATGTACCAAAATTTAGGTCAAGGTCAATGTCACTGTGACTCCAGAATCAAGAAATCTTTGAAAATTACTTTTTTTGTGTCTGGATACATTAGGAGGACATGATGTGTCACGTATCAAAATGTAGGTCAAGGCCGAAAGTCAAGGTCACTGTGACCCCCAAAATCATGAAATTCATAAAAATCATGATTTTTTTTGTGTCCATTGATACATTGAGGGAAGACAATGTGTCATGTACCAATATTTAGGTCAAGGTCAAAGGTCAAGGTCACTGTGACCCCAAAATCAGGAAATCATTAAAAGTCACATTTTCCTATGCCTGTCGAAGATAAGGTCATGTAATGCAATGTTGATGTTGGCTGCGTTCTGTCCATTCATCCATTAACATTTGTTGTCCGTGCGATAACTCTAGTTTCAAGGTATGGATTGATACCAAACTTTGAGTATACCTTACTCGCATGGCAAAGAGGAGCCATACATCAATTTGTCAAAGGTCAAGGTCACAGTCCCCCAAAACTGAATCAAGTTTAGCTGACTATATGTGTTAGGTTGGAATATTCAGAGTTCTCTTCCCTACATATATATGGCATTTGTCTTGTGGAGTTTGAAACAGCTACATTTAGTTAAACTGTTGTGAAATAAAAACCATACATTTACTAATTTAATGGGCAGAGGGGTCCTTTATGAACTTCACACCTGTTTATTAACTCAAGAACAAAGGTTTACTTCATCAGTTTCTTCTTCCTTCATTAAAAATTTTCTCGTTTGAAAGGAATCCATTTGCAGGAAAACTATTATTTTCTTGTGGTTGACTATTGTCGATTTCAATGTGGGATATGTGAGCTCTCGGCTCTTGCTCCAAGGTCAACTAGTTACATGTACCAAGAGTTAAGCTCATTTTAGTGTATCATTCAATATAAGCTGTGATATATGTTATATTCTCAGAAGCACAAAATTGTAGACCTTTCTCTGGATTGCTAGCTAGCAATTGGAATCAAGGCTATTAAACAAACTTGAAATTTAGACCAATGTAATTCAAGATATACGGGCGTATACTGAAGCCCCTTGGGCTCTTGTTTGTGGATACTATTGTCATGGCTTGAATCGGCTGCAGACAGCTTTCGGTGGCTCAGCCAATCAGCGTAGGTATTGTAGTCACGTGGTTTTACCTCTGGCGGGCTATGTAAACCGGAGAGTAAGTGTCGCTGACGAGGTAGGGTCACCTTTTACTATGGGTGGCAGATGAATACTGGAGATGACTAATAAAGGGGATATCCTACTAAGGATATACTGGGGACAACCACTAGGATCCTATCATTATGATATCCTACAGGATATATATCCTAGATATCCTACTATGTCTAAAATAGTATCCTATAGGATATATCCTTGACATCCCATAGTACACTATCCTACAGGATATATATCCTAGATATCCTACGTCTAAGTGGTATCCTGTAGGATACTCCCCCTTGAGCATCATCATGATTAGTATCCTACTCATGGTATACTGTTCTACAGCATATATGGTATCCTTTAGGATACTAATATCCTATCAAGCCAAATTTCAGTGTCAATCCCTCTGTAGTACTGAATGTATGTTATTGCTGATGTCAAGGATATATATCCTTAAGCCATATGCTCAGGATGCCAATATAGTTACTGTCCTTGTACGTTCCTTTCAGGATATTGTATCCTAGTATCCTATATTCTATAGGATATATATCCTGAATGTACCAAATTTGATAATAACCCCATAAATATCACTCAAGGATACTTGGTATTGCTGGTATCAAGGATATGTATCCCTAAGCCTTTCATGAAGAAGACTCGGAGTATAACCCATTGGTCAGAGGATACTGCAGAGGGTGAAAGTCCCTACCGGAACTGCAGGTGGACCGGGTTGGTGGCCCTATTCTTGGCTTTGGGGAATGGGATAGTATATCCTCCAGGATACTGTGTCTGGGAAACATGATCTATGGTACCGACAATGCTGAGATAATGTTTGAGTGTATATCCTTCCGAAATTGTATATTAAACGTGCCTGTCAGAGATTAGTTATACTTGAACCCATCTAGGATATGTATCCCTACACCTTTCAATGAGGAGAACTGAGACCCGTTGATAAAGCATATCCACTTTAGAGGACACTGCAGAGGGTGAAAGTCCCTGGGTCCGGAACTGCAGGTGGACCGGGTTGTGGACCTATCTTACTCTGGGGAATGGGGCATATATCCTTAAGGATACCCAGATCATAGCTACAAGTATTACTATTGCCTGGTATGGAACTATGGGTGGGTGGCCTTTATTATCCTAATAGAAGATACTGTAGTGGGAGATGTCTGGAGATGTTAGTGCTGAAATCCAACCGTTCCATCCTACCTAATATATCCTGACGTACGGCAGAAATACTCGCTGAGATATCCTTAACATATCATGATGGGAATATCGTGAATATCCAACCCCCATAACTTAACATATCCTATGGATATCCCGCATATATCCTGCAGCGTAAGCGGTATTCAAGCCATGATTATTGCGATCAGCCGCTATATTAAATTGTAGAATAGTTGTTATCGATGTCCTGAAAGCGACTATATAATTGATAATGGTACGCAGTATTCGATGCGCATATTCTGTTTTGGTAAGATATCCTGAAGTATCCTTACGCATGTAAATACCTGTATATATATATATCATGTTGCACTTTATTGTTGACAATACAAGTATTATCTTTGAACGTTGAATTATTGCCTTGTCTCCATCCTTTATAATTATGCGAATGCCTTTGTGTATCCTTATGGTACTGGAAATGTATCCGGATATATCCTTAAAGATATCCTTCGAATATCCTTATGGTACTCAAAATCTATTTGGAGATATCCTCAGAGGTATCCTTTGGGTATCCTTATAGTCCCACTAGCTAACGTAATATCCTGGAACTATCCTGAGGGATATCTGGATATCTTCGAAACAAGGTGACCTAGATGTAATTGAGATGTAATGATGTCCCATAGTGCTCTGCTATCATTTCCACTGGTGGATTTGACTTAGATGAAGTCGACCCCTTACCAGCTCGATATACCACGAGTATCTGGCGAATAGTGGCGGACCCGTGTAACGAGCGCCATCCAGAGTAGACTGGGAATAAGACGCTACTAAGAAGAGATGTGATTATGCATTAATGTGATACCCTATGAGAAAACCAGTACAGATGTGCCTATGAGAGGGCCAGTACAGTTGGGGCTATTGGTGGGCCAGTACAGATGTCCCTGTGAGAGGGCCAGTACAGTTGGGTCTATCAGTGGGCCAGTACAGATGTGCCTGTGAGAGGGCATTTAATTAGAATATAAAGTTGTCTATGAGGGTCGTGACACCTTACGTCACTGGTGGCAGCAAAACTATGAAGTGACACACACCAATGGATATGAAATTCGTTACACTACTATGTTTTGGAAACTTATTTATATTGTTGTATTCTACCAACCAACAAAGGATTACTCGCCTCGGCTTATGGAGTTATGCCCCTTTCGGATGTAATAATCTCAGATTTTGTTATCTGTAGCTGAATGTACAAGTTAGTCTGTAGATCCGTGTTCGGTACGACTTATTTGTCTCTGTTCTTATTTTACAGACTGCTAAGTCACATGCCTATCGAAAGTGGCTCCCCTCTTTTCCCCAGTTAACACTACACATGGGTCTCTATCACTTGGGGAAAGCCGAGGGGTTTTGATTAGATCAATCTCATGTTCATTATAGCGCTAACAGTTTGGCGATGTTGTGTCCCATCTTTGATAAATTCGAGCTCAAAGTTGGGATTTGCCAGTCGAAATTCTTCCAGCAAGAGCGCCCTGTGACGTCACAGATTTAAGACCGAGCAGGCAATAAAGCATTCAGCATGCAACCTCAATATGCCGTCAACTCCCATTTCGCTGAAAATTCAAGCGATAGGGATTAATATATGGGTTCAAATTTTACGGATTATCATGGGCGTCGCTAGGATTTTTCAAGGGGGGGTCGACTATCATAGCACTTTAGGCGAGGGTCCAGGGGCCGCCTAGGCCCCGGAAGCTCCGGGGTCCTAGATCGCCGGAGATGCGTTCTAAGCGTTTTCCCGGAATTAAATCTGAACATAATGTATGCAGATTTAGGGTTATATTATACAGTTTTTTGGACCTTAGATGGCATGAGATGCATTCTGAGCGATTTCCAACAATTAAACTAACACATCATTTGTCAAATATCAGTATTATATTTTATTCTCTTGTCATCTTGAAAACACAATAATAATGCTTTGGGCCGATATACCTCGTAGGCTAACCCAGTGTCGCCGGAACGTAATTGAAAGTGGGGGGGGGGGGGCCACTATCACAGCCCAACAGGCGGGGGTCCAGGGGCCGCCTAGGCCCCGGAAGCTCCGGGGTCCTAGATTGCCGGAGATGCGTTCTGAACGTTTTCCCGGAAATAAAACTAATCATACTGCATGCACATTTATGATTCTGTTTTCACGATTTTTCGCAATTATAAGCATTCATCGATATTGAAAACATCGCACCTCATGCCTGCATCCATTTGACGTTCTAGTTATATTTAAAACATACAAAACGATGACTTTTAGTTCTTGGGAGGGAAACCAATATGCCTACCGATGCGATTCATTCACGCAAAGATAAAACAAGAAAATCCTCACAGACCAACAGGCGAGGGTTTACGGGCCGCCTAGGCCCCGGAAGCTCCGAAGTTCCAGATCTCCAGGGATGTGTTCTAAGCGTTTTCCCAGAAATAAATTCGAACATAATATATGCCGATTTATTGTTCGCATTTATAAGCACTCATCGATATTGAAAAAATCATACTTCATGCCCGCGAATCCATTTGACTTTCTAGTTATATTTAACACATTAAAAAAAAAACACATAAAAAGGCGATGAACTCATGGAACATTAGAACAAATATGAGAGCCATTCATTTACACAAAGCTAAAATGAGCGATTCGCACAACCTGACAGGCGAGGATCCAGGGGTCGCCTAGGCCCCGGAAGCTCCGGGGTCTCCGGTTGCCGGAGATGCGTTTTACGCGTTTTCTCGGAAACAAATCTCAACACATTGTATACAGATTTATGGTTCTATTTTCACATTTGTTTCGCAAAACCCCGCATCGATATTGAAGAATATGCCGGACTCCATTTGACTTCCTGGTTTGACACAAACAAAACAGGCCTATAACACACCACTACACGTCCTGGCACTCTATCTGTAATTTTTATGTTGGGACATGGTCAGTTAGGGATGCTGAAAAGTGGGGGGCCCAAAGATATTCGCCCCCCCCCCCCCTTCCCACTAAATCAAAAGTGGGCGGCATTTTTTATTTCTCTCTTTTCCCTTTTGCTTTTTTTGTTTTGTTTTTATTTTCGTTTTCTCTGTTTCTGTTTTTTGTTTTTTTTGTTTTTTTTTGCTTTTTCTTCTGTTTTTTTTTTGGCGCGTCCAAGGGGGGGTCGTTCGCACCTGACGACCCCCCCCTAGCGACGCCCCTGATTATATGGTGAACTACCATTATAGCACAGTGGCTTGGTTAGCAGTGGGTGTCTTCGTCCATGTTGTTGTTAATATATATATATTTTTTTTCATCAAGAATATAATTATTTCCCACCTTTTCATATACCACAATGACAGTGGATATTATAAAAATGCTTTCTATACGACCTACACCGATCTACATACCTCTCCTCTACTATATAGATCTACATACCCCCCTCTACTATATAGATAAAGATATAGTGTAAGGAGGGGTATGTAGATCAGTGTAGGTCGTATAGAAAGCATTTTTATGATATCCACTGTCATTGTGGTATATAAAAAGTTGGGAAATAATTATATTCTTGATGAATATCATAGCTATCACAGTGTAGATGAAATTCAGGAATGGTCCATACACTTATTGTCGTATCAATTTGGATCTTGCGGGAGTACCCAGACGTTATGCGATGCTAACTGGGGAATGCCCTCTCGAATGCTCCACCAAATTTTTCCTGGGGTACAGGTGGACGATGTACCGAGGCGAAGTTACGCTCATATCATATCAATTATGAGCATGGAATGAAGTCTCTAATTGAACCGGTACCGTTATCTGCCGCCAAGTCATGGAGGAAAAAAAATGAATTTGTTCTGCTCGCCTGGGAAGGGAAGGCTTTTTATTCAGGCCGATATTCAAGCGCTGAGTTTTTACTCGTCAAATTGCGCTATTTCTCTCACATGTGACACTTGTAAGACTTATATATTTGTAAATGTTAGATTCCATAAACTGATAATCCGTGGAGCAGAGGTGTTTGGGGTTCCTTTTCAAAGAATAAATCGTACTATACATAAAAAATAAGCTAGTGTCCTGCAAGGGAGAAGCGGTGAACAGTTTTCAGTGATGCCGACATGATGTTCCAAAAATATCAAAATCCGTATCGCTGATCAGTATTCCTAATCCATATGATTTTCTCTGTAAAATCTTTATCTAGAGTATGATATATGTCAGTCACGCTTTGATTGTGACTTTTCATATGAACACTAAGATGATCTTGAAATACATGGGTTCATACGGCCCCTAGCCCCGGCTTAAGCGGAATTAGACACAAGTTACAAAACGTAACACCATAGATCTTACACGCTACGCTCTAACATCGCTAAAATAGCCGCTTTCGATGGCTTCTGTGACGATGGTTATGAAAACAAGGATAATTGCTGTGGCATGACCCTGATTACTAAAAATGGCTTTAACGAAGGTCAACCTGCTAAATTATCCTTGTTTTCATAACCACCGGCACAGACAGCCATCGAAAGCGGCTATTTTAGCGATGTTAGACCATCTTCCCAGATCTCCGATGGAGCACTCGTCGAACTCTTCATACTAGGTCAGGGCTAGGATTATATCGACCTCAAATCATGCAGACTCTACATTAAGGCTAAAATAACCCACATGGATGGCACGCCGATGGCTAAGAACGAAAAATGTGGTCCCACCAATTTACTCCTCCAAAACACGTGGTCGCATGCAGAAGTCCCCTTGCAGGAATAGCTCATGACGATCATGGACCACAATTACCCATATAATTACAAGCGTCTAGTCCGTCATTCATAATCCAGCCGTCGTCCATTAGAGAATATCCGCGTCCATAATCCAAAGACCTATTCCATTTTCCATATAACAGTATTAGCACCAAATTCAAAAAGACAATCATAGTATACAAAAACATAGGCTTGTTTCCTGCAAGAGAGAAGCGGTCAACAGTTTTCAATGATGCCGGCAAGACATCATGATGTTCCAAAAATATCAAATCCGTATCGCTGATCAGTATTCTTAATCCATAATATTCGTTGTAAAGTCGTCATCTAAAGAATAATGTATCTCAGTCACGCTTTGATTGTGACTGTTCATATGAGTACCATGAGGATCTTGAAGTACATGGGTTCATACGGCCCCTAGCCCCGGGTTAAGCGGAATTAGACACAAGTTACGAAACGTAGCGCCTTAGATCTTGCACGCTACGTTCGTATTTTGCTATCAGCATGCGATATGTATCGCCAAATTTGAGAAACTTTGAGTGTAGGCGCTTGGTGGAATAGCCCTGTTTTTTAAGTTTCTGCACCAGTGTTTTATGACGTTGATTAAAATCGTCACATTTAACACAGGATCTAGCAAATGCTACTAAGCGAGATATGTATACGCCATATGCAGGTCCCACTGGAATATTACTATCCAGAAACGGATAGTTTACGATGTCGAAATTGTAATCATCTCTTTTGTCATAAAGTCGACGAGAGAGAATGCCCGCTTCATTTTTATAGAGATATAGATTTAAATATGATGTGCCTGTAGGGCTATCTGTAGTTTCCTTCAAATCCAGTGAAGGTGGATATATATCCTTCACTGCCTCATTTATATAGCGATTATCCACAGCGAGAAGATCGTCTATATAGCGTTTGGTGAATGAGAAGGAACGGGCTTTGAATGGATCGTTTTTGAAAGCGCCTGCATATAGTCATATTCATAAGAGAACAGATACAGGTCAGCCAACAGGGGTGCACAATTAGTACCCATTGGAATACCTATATGCTGCTGATATATTGTGTTGCCAAATTTCACATAGATATTTTTAATGAGAAATTCAAGCAACTCTATAAACAAAGAAACATCCCATGCATGATATCTCTTGTATGTAGTAGAGCTAAAGAATGCTTTATGGCTTCCGACATTAATATATCTACGATCAGTTTTCTTGAACACAGATACTATTAATGAACTTAGACGGTCAATAAGGTCTTGATGAGGGATTGTAGTATACAGAGTCGAGAAATCCCATGTGGATACATGTCTGTACGGTATGTGACCTTTAGCATCAAGTTCTTCCGTAAGACATTTGAGTTTTTCAATATCCACATACATTCAACGCCAGAGTTCTTAGAAATAATGGCGCAATACCTTTCCCAAAATGCTTTTACCTCAAGGAGACAATTACCCATATAAAACCTACATTCAGGCGCTACGAAATTTCGGTCTATCCACTAAAACCATCTAGCTAACCCCTCAACTGAATATAAGTGGTGAGGAACTTGATACGGATGCCACTGATCTCAAAAGAGTTCGAAATACCTTGCTCTTGAGAAATACAGGAGACAGTTATGTATTTGAAATGAAAGGAAACATCATGCAAGACAGCAAACTACGTTGACGTCTACGTTAAAATGCATTTGTCCTAACCGCATCATGTCGCGCGAAGAAAATCCTTCGTATAAACTCGTGATACAAGACATCAGTCTGAGAGTCTAGAACGTTCCCAAATACCCGATGTGAAACTGTGGCACGCCAAAACTTAGAACATCCCACGGCCAAGTATCAGTATGTGTGAAAGGAGGTCAAGATGGCTTCCTTAGCCACTGGATAGACACTCTTACGCCGGAAAAACATTTTTCAACCCTATTACTCAATAGTAACACTTCAAATTGACCAGTCCCTCGCTGAATATTGACGGAGTAACAACTCCGGGTAATAGTAGGAGAACAAAGTATAACGGGAGCAGACCAGAGACCATATGTGCATCGGCGTCCCGGAGCTTGTTCGATAGAACGAGACGTGAGCAGGATATCCTCGTTAATGACATTGAAACTTATGGCCATCACGATTACTATACATATACGCCTTCAATCTCGACTCCTTATACGCCACAGAAGACCACTTCCAGCTGGGGGAAGACAAGGCAACGTACGGCTGGAAGCTACTTTACACATTACCAGGAAACGTAAGCTATGGTATATGACAAATTTATTCGCGGTGGATAAGACGCGAAACATCGTTTCCAATACACCATGACTACAGATGAACTGTTGTGCATCAGCGGGTTCGATCTTTCTCTCTACACATTCGACCGCGCTGTATATGCGACCTCCGTTCAAATATATCCAATATTACCCAGCTATTTAAACCCCATCAACGGAGACATCGCAGCCACGATTGGAGAAAGTTTAATAGTGAGATGATTCACGATCATATGACTTTAAATTACTTAGTGGGTTTAACTAACACACCCAATAGTATACATAGCTTACGTACGATGATGTATGCGTTACCTCTGAGAGCTTTAAATCTTATAGCCAGAGATATACAATAATCTGCGTCTTCAGGAAATATGATATCACCCAAAATCACCAAAGTATGTGAAGATATAGCGTATTTTCGGTTGTATCGTCCAGTGAACATAATCCAAACATCCCAAGATCGGCTTTTCTTGAAACTCAACTACTTAGATAAAAGACTGGACATTATTAATTTACCTCGAGTCCTGAATGATCCAGAGGTACGCAACGCTGTACCAAACTATTTTAAGTTCACAGAACCACCTTGCAGTTCATATAAATAACCACCAAAATATTCAATTACTCTAATGCTGTCAAGGAGTTTGACTGAAACTTATACACTTCGGGAGGCTATAGTTGTGATTGTGAATCGTCGAACTTTATCTATACACAATGCAAACATATTGTGACTGGTAACTCTAATATAGTGAGTGATAAGGACCTGAGATTACTCCGGATGAAGGGACCTAAATATAGAGAGCCGAGAAGAAAAAATCTGCCGGCCGACCAGAAGATAGTCCTGTCTGCATTGGAACAGTATGTTATTGAATGGTCTAAGCGAGAAAAAGTTGAACCTACAGTACTCGCTGATTGGCTAGACCTCACTAAGAGCAAGGTCGTTGAAAGAATCCGCCATATTGACAGAAGTACACTTCCCCAAGCAAAACTAGTACTCACTGACTCCCAAACTGCATTTACTCTGGAAGATTTATTCAACAATCACAAAATGTTTCTCAGGGAAAGAGGTATTTGTCTTCCAACCAATCATAACGAAATACCAAAAGTATACTGGACTCCCAAAATACATAGATCACCATACAAATCTAGATTCATAGGTTCTAGAAGCTGCACCACCCAGCTTCTTTCAACTCTGTTGACGCGGGCCGTTCAGGAGGTAAAAGCATTTTGGGAAAGGTATTGCGTCACTATTTCTAAAACCTCTGGCGTTGAATGTATGTGGATATTGAAAACCTCAAAATGTCTTACGGAGGAACTTGATGCTAAATGGCACATACCGTACAGACATGTATCCACATGAGATTTATCGACTCTCTATACTACAACCCCTAATCAGGGCCTTATTGACCGTCTAAGTTCATTACTAGTATCTGTGTTCAAGAAATTGATCGTAGATATATTAATGTCAGAAGCCATAAGCATTCTTTAGCTCTACTACATACAAGAGATATCATTCATGAGATGTTTCTTTGTTTATAATGTTGCTTGAATTTCTCATTAAAGATATGTGTGAAATCTGGCAACACAATATATCAACAGCATATAGGTATTCCTATGGGTACTAATTGTGCACCCCTGTTGGCTGACCTATATCTGTTCTCTTATGAATATGACTATATGCAGGCGCTTTCAAAAACCGATTAATTCAAAGCCCGTTCCTTCTCATTCACCAAATGCTGTGTAGACGATCTTCTCGCTGTGGATAATCGATATATAAATGACGCAGTGAAGGATATATATCCATCTTCACTGGATTGAAGGAAACTACAGATAACCCTACAGGCACAGCATATTTAGACCTATACCTCTATAAAAATGAAGCGGGCCTTCTCTCTCTCGTCGGCTTTATGACAAAAGAGATGATTACAATTTCGAAATCGTAAGCTATCTCTTTCTGGACAGTAACATTCCAGTGGGATCTGCATATGGCGTATACATATCTCGCCTAGTAGCATTTGCTAGATCCTGTGTTAAATGTGACGATTTTAATCAACGTCACAAAGCATTGTTGGAGAAACTTATAATGCAGGGCTATACCACCAAGCGCCTCTACTCAAAGTTTCTCAAATTTGGCGATACATATCGCATGCTGATAGCGAAATACGAGCTTAGCGTGCAAGATCTATGGCGTTACGTTTCGTAACTTGTGTCTAATTCCGCTTAACCCGGGGCTAGGGGCCGTATGAACCCATATACTTCAAGATCCTCATGGTGCTCATATGAACAGTCACAATCAAAGCGTGACTGATATACAGCATTCTCTAGATAACGACTTTACAACGACTATAATATGGATTAAGAATACTGATCAGCGATACGGAAGTGATATTCTTGGAACATCATGATGTCTTACCGGCATCATTGAAAACTGCTGACCGCTTCTCTCTTGCAGGAAGCTAGCCTATGTTTATGTATACTATGATTGTCTTTTTGAATTTGGCGCTAATGCTGTTATATGGAAAATGGAATTGGTCTTCGGATTATGGATGCGGATATTCTTTAATGGACGACGGCTGAATTATGATTGACGGACCAGACGCTTGTAATTTACTTCGAAAACAACCGAGGCCAATTCTTCGGATCGTTGGGACTTACACCGGAACATTACGGCGATTTTTTCGCTATTTTCCACGAAAGCAATAGTAAATCTAGTTATTACAATAATAGAAACATTCAAGGGCATGCCGTTTTGTATACACGTTCCACTTCAGTTTATACGAGGTACATCCATACCCAGCATCTTTACGGATTTCGATCAAAACTATTGTGATAATAATTGTTATGTACATAAATTTGTCACGCGGTATTAATCGCATTGTTTATAGAATAATCCCCCAATTGTACTGTACTCGTTAGATCATCTGTACCATTCTTCATAATACAAAAGGTTGAGTAAATAGCAGGCGAACTGGGCTGTTATTCTATCTAACGATGCGTGGATTTCTGTCTTTAACATTCGATTCCATAGCTATTAATGGGAACGGGTGGCAAACCCACTCGTTAGAAGCTTATTTTCACCCGAACACGCGATTAGTTTGTCTTCCAAAAATTAGGTACCTTATTTAAGTCGAATGGCTATAACGTAAGCCTGAAAGAATAGAAAAAAAGGCTGAGCGACCAGAACCTTTCTAGTTTGCAAAACCCCTTTCGATATAGTTTCCGGTGAAATAGAGTTATCGCCGCAGGTTTAGATAATCTGTGGGATGCACGTCTGTCTCATGTGTCTAATGTATTTTTAAAAAAAAAACCGACTATGTTCATTTTTTTTGTTCACCATCGACGTATTTCGCGATATGAGTGAATCGTCCCCTCCCCAATAACAATATTACTCTTTTTTGCCCGGAATCGATCATATCTTGAACGAGAGAAAACAACTTAAGTAAATTCGTTTCGGCAAAGGCAGAGATTACAACCGATGGGTGACACTATTTCAATCATATGACGACGTTTGATTCGTATTCCTTTCCACACTCGGAAACCGATGCTGTAGCGGAGCCGATGCAACCAACAAATTGCCTTGCTCATTATAATCTCCATCTACCACTTATTCATCGTTAGCTTCTCGCCAATAAGTGACCTGAGATTCGCGATATATATCCCTACTTTCGATTTGGTGAAACCGTGATAATGTCAACGGTATATTCAAATCAACGCCTTCATTGTAAGATAGCCATTCGTCGAAGTTCCATTTCTCTAGCCACTGCTATTCGTGAGATATCGGCTAATTCCGGTTTTGATGCCGTCATTTCCGGTTGACCTACTTCATTCGGGAACAAACTCACGTTGTATTCTCAGTCCTTGGAGAACCCTTTTCGTCACAGTGACGTCACCCAGTATAGATCATAGAGGTCAAATGGAGCGCAAAGACATATTCCATATTATATGGAATATAATGGAGATATGGACAATTAACCTGGATGGACGCCTCATACTACTGGCATAGTCATTCCAGATGCTTTATGTATGTTTTTCTCGACTTAAATAAAGGGTAAACAGAAGGATATAGGAATAATGTATGGCGGATTATGGTCCTGTCAGTAAATATTTTGGAAATTGTGTATGGCAGAATAATCTGGAATATGGTATATCATTAAAGAACGTTAAAGTGATCGTAAACCCTCAAGTAAAGTTTCCGTCAAAGACCATTGCATACAGTGTCGGAAAATATTTATTGTAATTTTTTACGATTTTATTACACAGAGTAAACTGCAAATAAAACATGGTATTTTATGGTGGTCTGTTGCAATCATATTTAGGTCCAGTGACGTCACACTGCCTTAATACATATATTTCAAACTGTGTATGCACTTTCCAATGCTTGATTCAAGCTTAAGGTGTGTATACTTTGAATTTCACCACAAGCTCACTGTTCCAGTGTGCATGTTTCACCAAAATCGGGGAAATTAAATGCAAAATTCAAATTGACTTGACACTTATGAGTTACCATCTCCCAAATTTTGGTGAAACATGCGCATTAGAACAGTGAGCCTGTGTTGAAACTCAAAGTATACACACCTTAAGCTTGAATCAAGCATTGGAAAGTGCATACACAGTTTGAAATATATGTATTAAGGCAGTGTGACGTCACTGGACCTAAATATGATTGCAACAGACCACCACAGAATACCATGCTTTATTTGCAGTTTACTCTGTGTAATAAAATCGTAAGAATTACAATAAATATTTTTCGACACTGTTTGCAATGGTCTTTCATTTGATGGACACTTTACTTGAGGGTTTACGATCACTTTAAATATAAATATTCTAACGCGTTCTCCTCACAGCAGTGGTAGCGAATATGTATAAACACACGAACATTTTCACTAAACTCGTTTGTATTTCAAGATTTACAGAAATTTGTTGAGTATTTCTTTATTAACAAACAAGAGATATACAAATTCTCAACTAATTTTCACAGAGAAACCTTATAGACTTTAGAGCTAACCATAACCCCCCTCCCCGGTGAATTTTGTAGACAATGTTTTTTTCTGAAAGCCCAACTTAGGTTATGGTTATAAAAATTTTCAGTCTATTATTCCACCAAACTGTAACATGTTTGATGCCGTTGGACACATGAATGAATAATGACTAACATAGTATACGATTTTGGCGGATATATCCGAAATTGTGTGTGAATCTGACGTCATAATGACGACACTGATAATATAATGCATACTTTATGCTGTTGCTGATAGTGGATCAGCCAACTGAACGAAAATGTAATGAATAATGTGTTGATGGATGGATGGATGGATGTACTTGGGCACTCCATCGCACCGCGATGGGCACAGGTCGTGCGAACACGCCGTGCAACCCGTTTCCCCCAACCCGCCCTACACATGATCCCTCGTAACAGTGTCACATAGACACTGTTTAATCCCCACATTCCTATCAAACTGATGGCACTATGTGTTGCAACGTGTTTGATATAACGTGGTAAACTGGTAATTGAGGTACGACCAGACAATATTTTCACTTTGACCATTAACTTCATGCATGGCGCCAAAAATGATTGAGAGCCATCAAATTTGCGGCATTTGTTTTGTCGCAATTCACTCATTCATCGCCTTTAAGATATTCTGGATTGATAACCTACTATTTCGGACTACTTTGAGTCAGTTTAGTACTTTTCTTGGAGAAGCATCATGGCAAATTCAAAATGGCAGCCACCATGTTTTATCTGAAATTAGCGAATCTCTTTCCAATAGAAATATTTTTCTACAGCAGATCGTATATTTCTCGGGATTGATCTCATTCTTACCAGACTCAATTATATCAGGCTCAGTATGCGCCAATATTCATAACTTTCCATGAGTACAATAAGAAAACATTCAAAATGGCGGCAATAAAGGTATACTTATACTGATACTAAAGACTGTCCATTTTAATTAGTCGTCTATGTTGGAGCTTGACAAAAATCAATAGTTAACTCTGCTTGCTTAATTTTTTTTTGCAGCGTATAGAACAAACTGAACGCTACAAAATGATTACCATCAATCGTTGAAATTGATAACATGTCACGCTTAAAAGCTTTGTTTTTTTTTCATACAAAACTTCAGGTTAGTTTCATGTACCGGGGTCCGTTACATAGAGAGACGTCATAATGTATTCGTTTTCACCGACACAAAGGTCACTGATGCTACATATAGTAATAACAGGCGGTCCATATGAGTGTTGCTTATATCTAATGCCCAGTGAAATTGCCGGAGGATAAACCACACACACCTCCATGACCGTACACGGAATTATTAACGTTTGTGGCAGTGAACACGAATACTTTATGACGTCTCTCTATGTGAATTTCTCCCAGTACATGAAACTACAGTATTGGAATTTTATATGGGGAGAATTTAAGTTATTTCACGCATGAGTTATTATCGCCATCACGGAAAAATAGTAGTCATTTTGTAGAATTCAGTTTGTTCAACACGCTGCAGAAAAAAAGATAATTTATGTAGAGTTACACACCGATGTTTGACAAGCTCCAAAGTAGAAGACTAATTAAAATAGACAGACTATAGACATAAAGGTATAAAATCTAACGTAAAACCGACATCACTCGTTCTATGAATTCTCCAATTGAATAATGATTTGTGTCTGTATCCTTGTATTTCCATGACTCTTTAAAAGTGATGACCAAAGACATTTTAACACAAATTAAACTTCAATTATTAAAATCTGACACCATTCAAACGCCCCCAGTGAGCGCCAATTAACCATCAATTTTCGAGAAAAAAAATTGTATGGTGCGAGGGGGAAAATTCCCTCTCAGACTCACCCTCTTCCCCCTCCCCCCCTCCACAAAAAAAACAACCTGACAAGTTATATACGCACTTGTCCCCTCGAGTAGAAAAACAATGTTCGCAATGATCTAGAAATTATGTATGGCAGATGAGCGATACGCTCTGTAAATATATTTGTTACTTTCCTAAGCCGTGGTTTAGATATTCAAGTCAGACACTCGGTTGAGGAATGAAATTATATCATGCAGATATTTGCATAACTGTGTGTATAGACGCTTAGTCTTGTTTGACCCGAATAACATTGCGACACAACCGGAAAGCTGTCAACATTCGCAATGTAGAGAACATTTCGGAAACACTGTCCTTTGTGACTAGTGATTTCCACATAGTAATAGCATGATATATATCACAGTTCAACCTGTCATGGAAATACCTCTATCTCAGTTTTGACTCCGATTTTATGTAGCATTTGAATTCTTGTTGCCTCGCGTATGCACCATTGAGAAGCCATATTTAACAAAACTGTTAAGATAATGTTCAGGAAGAATTACGCATTGGGGAACTCCCCGAGGGAGGAACAGTTGTCCTTACATTGGGGAACTCCCCGAGGGAGGAACAGTTGTCCTTACATTGGGGAACTCCCCGAGGGAGGAACAGTTGTCCTTACATTGGGGAACTCCCCGAGGGAGGAACAGTTGTCCTTACATTGGGGAACTCCCCGAGGGAGGAACAGTTGTCCTTACATTGGGGAACTCCCCGAGGGAGGAACAGTTGTCCTTACATTGGGGAACTCCCCGAGAGAGGAACAGTTGTCCTTACATTGGGGAACTCCCCGAGGGAGGAACAGTTGTCCTTACATTGGGGAACTCCCCGAGGGAGGAACAGTTGTCCTTACATTGGGGAACTGCCCGAGGAACAGTTGTCCTTAGGATGAAGACTCATCCAATATTCAGATTTATGTCTCAAGGAATGGCTTGGCAGGACTACGAGGTCAACTGATTTCAGGTGACAAAGGTGATTCTCTCCAGGAAAGTTTTCCAAATAAGTGACCGTTCCCGGCGTACTCCTTTCAAAACTGCCTTGTTCTCTTGTGCTCGCCTTGTTAAGTATGGCATGGTATCTCCCAACGAGCCGTATGGTAAAGACTTGTATATCAGATAGCCCGACTGTCCTACAAGAGAATACAGAAATTCGTATGAATAACACAACCACCAGAATGCAGGAAAACTTTACAGATTCATGTTTCAGACACTACATGACCATTTCGTATGAAGAGGTGAAGTTTCACGTGAACATCTATGGTAATCTGAGCTAGCCCCCACGGGTTCTGATGATATCTAGTATCATGGATCTCACAGGAGAAATTTTGTTGGAAAAAAATGACTAAAATACAAGCGTCTAGTCCATCATTCAATATTTAGCCGTCGTCCATTAAAGAATTTCCGCGTCCATAAATGCTGAATATTTCCTAAATTGTACTTAAATAAGTGTATGAAAGTGTCGAAGAATCATACAAGGACGGTTAATATAGTGATTTAAATAACCGCTGATTACTCATGTAAACGCAAGTTTGTACTGATCGAAACTGTTTAACATGGACAAGTTTATGAGTGAGTGAGTGGGTGAATGAGTGAATATGATTTAACGTCGCTTTCAACACTATCTCAATCATATCACGACGTTGCGTTCTATTCCTTCACACCCGGGAACCTCACGGGTAGGGTCCAATTCCTTTTTACTTCCGGGAACCCCACGGGTGGGGTCCTATTCCTTTTCACACCCGAGAACCCCATGGGTGCCTCAGTTAGTCGCCTCTTATGACAAGCTCTCTGAGGAGCTGAGGTCTATTCTTACCATGACCTGGGGTGTGCATGACGACATCCCAGGTCAACCACGGATGCCCACGGACAATCTAATTGAAATTAAATCCTATCTGCTCCCCCATTTGGATATGTCGCTTGCAAGATCTAACCGCCTTGCGGTAAAGGCCCATTGTCACGATGCGATTTGTAGTAACAACTCGGCGGGGGAATCCCCCGATTTGTAGCATGCAACTAATAGGACCTGTTCTATTTCATACGACTTGTTGCATGCGACTAAATCGTACGAGTGTTTTCACGATGCAACTTAGCTGTATGCTACAAGTTGTTACCACAAATCGCACCGTGAGAGTGGGCCTTAACGCGAGTGTCAACCAATAACGTGAGCTCTTCATAGTGCTTTGAAGGGAACATAATGGTAGGTGCGTTCTGGCTGGCTCAGCCGAATCACGTGGAAAGCTGTCGGGCAATCTGCTGATGTTGCCGCCCCCTCCCCAGGTTGGCACCATAATGCGGGGTAGAATGATGGACTGGTTAAAGCTGAGACCATGATCAGGCTATCGCCCCTCCACGACTGCAAGTACAGTAGTTAAAATGCGGCCGTGATGTCATAAGACTATTAAATATTCATGAGCTGGGCGCTCTGAACACCAAATTGAATTGAAATCAGTGAGATCCTTCATAGTGACATATACGATTGGGGAGTATTGATAGGATATTAATCATAAGATTGGCCCCACCGGGTAAGTTGATGAAGGATTCATTCTGCTACTCATAACCAGACTCAACACTCAAACTTTCAGTATTTTGTTAACTTTTGCATGTTATCATAGTATCATTATTAAAGTACAAGCTATTCCATTTACTTTCATTGTAATCTTACATTGTGATTGGCTCTATTATTATATGTTGAGTCGATTAAGAATATATATGCCGTATATCAGTTCGAATGAGCATGAGTAGTGATCAACTCGCATGAGAGTCTTAGCTATGCTCACGTTGTTACCAGTTTCTCTGCGATTTAACCCTGAGGTAGATAAAACATGGGTGTAAAACCATACCGTTCCATTTTAAGCTACATTGTGCTTAAGTGTTGCCATGGAAGAGTATTTGTATGTAGATACGATCCGAGATTCCCACCACTCACATACAATGCTTCTGTCAAGTTTTACTCCATACTATTAGTATTAACCCAAATTCCACACTTTTTGGGTTGACGGTATATTGTTTGTATTATGCGGTGATGAGGACAAGTTTTTCCATCGGGCTACATGGCAGATTAGGTGAGTATAGCTGCTTCTTGCACGATCGAATATATATTAAAGTGTTTTGTCACAGAGACCGGTTAGTGTTTCTATTTAATCGTATAATTGGGTCCACGTGTATTCTGTTGTTTGAGAGGGACGATAGAACCAGTGTCGAACTTATCCACAGCTTGAAGCTGCGGCCTAAGGGCGAGAGGACCAGATCATAAAAATAACTGAATCAAACGAAAGGGAAAGTAAAGTTAATTGGCCTTTCTCGATATCTATGTTGGACAGTGGAATAACTGACGCCTGACTGGCTACAGCTTCTATCGTATATTTCTGGGTATTCAATTTTGATTTCGACCTTTGCTACAACAAGGAAGGATATTCGTTAGCTTATCTATGTCAGTTATCACTTGCTAAAGATTTTTTCTCATATAAAAAGCCGAAATAAAATATACTTCCTATAAATATACAGTAATAGCAATGCAGCCGGTTTTTTGGAGGCTCAAGTTCTGACGGAGACATTTTATCGAGAGTATACTTTGCCGAAAGACGAACCCATGACATGTCAGCATTCATTCACATCACCGCTAAAAAGGCCTTAGCATGCCTCTCTTTGGATACAATGAAAAGACTGTCGCCATCTTTGATTCTTGAGAATTAGGAAACTGGTATGTTTACAATGGCAGGACACAGGCTTGTAAATAAATCTCGCAGACTATCTAGAACCAACTACAACAGTTCAACCCTAGCGGTGTAGTGATGGTGTGGACAGGTGTGAAAGACACAAGTGTCCTAGTAGCGGTTGTAGGCAATAATAGGATTTTTTCTGAATGATGATCGGGTGGCAAACACAAGCAATTGTTATGTTGGATCTTTGATCATCCAAACTCATTTACTAGCGTCACTCATTGGACAACTTGACGACATATGTTATGGGGGAGAGAAAGGTTTATCCGTAAAAGTGAGTGCCGTCGAACAATGGGGAGAGGTAACGGAATACCTTCGTGACCGTGGCCTCACCGCTGGTCGCGGTACTCCCAGATCCGCATAAAACGACATTCCAATACATCTAATAGGTCCAGGCGGCCTTTTCGAATTTCCGTTGATGCCTTTTGGCCTCGGTAAATGTAGCGTAATACGATCAACTGTTTTGGCGATCATAATTCAAAGATTTTGTATTTATTTTGAGAAGGTCTGATATATCGCAGTTTCATTGCAGCAAGCCGTACGTTTCCACACAGCCATATAAATCGGATATAGTGCCGTAGTCTTGTTCATTATTGACTCGAACACTTTGCCAACAAAGACCAACATATCAATGCATACTGCCGAGATCCTCACGTTGTAGATAAGCATACAAACGATTAATATAAAAAGTGGAACGAAGTCAACACTGGACCAAATAGGCACGTTTTTGGCAAACACGTTTTTACGGACAACAATAGTGAAACAAGAGAATTTGTCACTTGTTAAATTTATTATTATGAACTATTTACCGTCAACATCAGGTGAACTGTTTCCACCTTCACTCAAAACTTCAAATGGCAGTGAAGATATTTCTGGCTAACGCCTGATACGAGAAAATCCAACATCGAGTGGGTATTAAGGGAAAGTTTTGTCTCACACAGAATTCAGACAGATTTAGGAACCCATAATTATTGAAGCGCGTTAATGTTTCTCTCTACAAGAGCTGATTACAACACCAATGTCCACCACACGCGACCTTGGTTCAACGTAAACTCTCGAATCCGACAATGATAAAGAGTTGTTGGTCCTAAAACATCACCACACAGGGATAAAGAAACATCTACTTACCCAATGAATACGACACATGATCACACATTCCTAGCAACTGACCGAAGAACACGTGGCCACCACAAGGGTTAATCTGTAGTTCTGCGATGCTGTGGAGGATAGACCAAATGAAAAATGTCATTTTTGAAATTAACTGTCGTGTTTGATATGAACTGTAGGGAGAGTTCAGTCAGTGAAGGTGATATAGCTGATAATATCAGTGTAATGACGAAGACATAAAAAAAACGGCTTCATATCGCCGGTGAAACTGGTACAATGAGTAAACCCGGTATCAGTACTGTCAAATACCTGGCTTTTAGTTTGAAAGTGGAAAGTCAACCAACAATATCAAACGACCAACTGCCTCAATAGACCAATTCCCTATCGTGGTACGGTTGTATTTATAAAGTGGTAAACCTTTTGAGAGCCCGTTGAATAGTGTCTTCATTGTGAGTCGCAATGATCACACGGTATTTATTTGGACGTCCAGCAATCTTTTGTAACAATAAGTTCATGGACTGGTGATACATCGTGCTTGTATCTGCTAATTTTGGATGAACCGGGTCTTCATAGTTCCGTTTTATTGCCAGTTGACGCTCTGTATCCATATAGGCCCCACGAACGAGTTTTGCAGCAAAACACAACCCTCGTCCTTCAATGAATTCCACGTGGTCGTTTAGCAGTTCAAACGTAGCCTACAAGCAAAATTACCAAAATATTTCAAAGCTCGCATGAAAATGAAGTGCAGATTTATCCAGATGTATTGTTTATCTCTCATAGGCCCCATAACCGTTCTACAATCTGCATCTATCCCTCTTGCATACTAATTGAATGGAGCGTACCCAAACATCACCGATGAGCCTGAAGGAAAACCTAGTTTGGCAATGATAGCAAGTTAAATCCCACTCATTTATTTGGTCTTGCATGTTGGAGGTCTACATAGACCAGGGGGACTAGAGGGGCATATCATTCTACCGAGATCATAACGGCTACCGGGAATGTGCCAAAACTGTCCAACCCATCATCAATGCTCCAAGGCCATATCAAGACCATAATATCGGAAATGAGTAAAGACCAATAACGAGGAGAATGTTTCATTGAAACAATGTGCTATTACCACACATATTATTGGGAATATGCGAAAACTGCCCACCTTAAAATTACCAATATTATGTGGACCACGTCCACAACCATTACTGTGACAAAACCATTAAAATCTTATCATTGTGCCCATGCCATAAACATTGTGAATGTGTTAAGACAATAGAGATCAGTGAAATTGGTGGACAGGCTATGTGGGCGGTTCCAAGATCATATGTATTAACCTGTCAGTGCGAATAAATTATTCTTATTTGGCAATGGTATTTTCTCATTATATCACAAGATGAACAACATATTCAACGCGTCTGGGTCTCATAGAAGTATATTGATGCAAACACTACAATATTTGTACTGATATTTCACATACCTTTAAATAATTCTGGTAGGTATGAGCGACGATGGGTTTCTCTCGGTTGAAATTCATCATCATTGCCAAGGCAACCATGTTGAGGGCGGGGTTAAGATATGTGTACTCGGCGTCCACCCATATGATCACATCTCTCGTTTGTGCCAGCTACATGTATGCGAGTATATGACAGATTATCTTTGTATTTTTTTTTTATATTTTCAAATATAACATGGCTACAGTAGATAGAGAAATGACCAAATAGGCAATACAATTTCGTAACATACCTACACGAAATAATAATGAGAAAGAGATCAACAAACCCGATTTGTTGTGTAAAAACTGTCGCCAGAACTTGGCATGCCGGTGCGGAGGCTAAGAATGTATATAGCTGAACGTGCCCGGCTTTATCAGCTCGGACATTTTTCTCCACATTTGCATCTAAAGACGGACACTTATTCATAAAGAAAAGGCTATGAGAAGGGACACTAATCCCCAGACAATTCTTTGCCATCACACCGAATCGGGGGTTGATAACACATACCGTTGGAAAGCTGGGATGATCGTATTTGAACAAGATAAACTATATATAATGATACATGTCCAGTTGAGCACAGTTAACCGAGGAAGAGTCATATACACATTATAGAATAAGAGGGTCGATTAATATGTTAACATATAGTTATCCAGGCCTTAAAGATAAAAGTGGTCTATAGAATGTTCGATCTTATATTACAGGTAGCCAGAACTTCGGAAACAACATCGTTCCTACATCCTCCCAGCTATTATAATGGTCTTTCACATTAGGCATACCCCTGATAGGCATATCGTGAGTTTTTGAGAAGGAAAGAAATTTCTATTGTTTTTGTTTTCAGTGTAGTATTGCTCACCTTGGCAGCCTGTTGAAATCTTCTCAATGACCGAGTGAGTGCTTCGTTCTCTTGTGGCTCGAGACCGGAAACTTGGGCCTGTCAGGGTACAGATTTCAACATACAGATTTGTTACTCCATAGAGAGAAAGGAGTGGATAATAGACAGATTCCATGCCGTGGTATACAAGCAAAACTGCTAGCAGAAAGTTCACTAAGAAAGACTTACCTCTGTCCGACCCGTCATAACTTGTGTTATATGTACCATTAATGTCTCTTCAAGGTGGGGAGAAGGATGCATTTTGCTGAGCTTGGCCTGTGTGTTGAAGAAGATAATATGCTTCATCCACTGTGGGCATATATTATTGGACGGTGGCGATGATGGCGTAAGTGTGAAGCATTCTGACTTGCATGGAAAAGACTTCGGGGAGGGAAGTGTGGCGTTTATCCAAAAAAGCCCTCCTGCTCTTACTTTTGTGAAGCTAGAAATTAATTTCTTCAAATCTGCACAAAAAATACCCACGATTTCATTTTGTTTAAACTGAAAATCTTGTCCTTTTGGGTGAAAAGAATGAAACTTGGCATGAACATCCACTGAATTCACCACCCAAGCTTCATTTGGATCTATTCGGAACTTACACCTTATCCGGCATGCGTATCGCAAAAATAATGAGCATTTCTCCTTAGCTGCACTAGGCATTAATATTAAGGGCTGAAACCTACCGTCTGTTTGGTTTATCGTAATGTAATTATGTGGTCATATGTTTATATAACTTCACGGGCATAAAAATGATATTTTTATCACATTTAATCATATTTGCGTCAGACGGGTTTAATATACTCACACATAAGTCACCTGGCATAAGGGCTGTCACCTTCAGCTGCATCATGGGGTGCGATTCATCCAGCTCTGACGATAGTTCTATACAGTTCAGTATTGCCTTTAAGTTGTCTTCGTATCTGCCATCGCTGTGCAAGATATGTAGATATGATATTAATGTTTTTAGAAAGAAGATTTTCAACTAAATTTACAGCATAAATATTCGTTCTCCTTCCCTAAAATTGGTACATTAGATAATAAATGATCCCATGTAGTCACAATTGGATATCTGTTATCCCAGTTGATACCTTGACATCTTCAAACTATGAAGTTTAAGGTTAGCCTTCCCTGCCAAGATTCGTCATTTTATACCATGGTATAAAATAATATATACCATGGTACAAGATAATAGGATGCTTTCATTATTTTGTACCATGGTTTAAAATCGCCAAGCCTGCCATAATTCGTATTTATAGGATGCCTATAAATAATATATATACCATGGTACAAAATATTTACAGGCATCCTATAATTATTTTGTACTATGGTATAAAATCGCCGAGCCTGCCATGATTCGTATTTATAGGATGCCTGAAATGTATACCATGGTACAAAATAATTGATCGGTACGTGGTAAACTCGATGTCATATCAAGAACATTAAATTTGACCAATGAGTAACAAGCGTAGACATATGCGCACGTGGGTGAATGGGAAGTGGATCGACTATCAACATCCTCTCCCACGTGATTGTCGAGAGTGTAAGGCATCCTCGTTTCTTGGAAATGTCTTACAGAAGATTTCATAATGAGCCGGGCCAAAGTCAATCTTGCTGCCCCATAACAAACTTCCACACATGGCATTGATCACTGCCTTTTCTGATGTAAATATATTGGAAGGGTTGTCAATGTTATGCATTGCATCATGGTTTGTTTTGAAGCAGCAATGTCTACTTGGGCCGTGGACTTGCAGTTGCCTGATCTCGGATTCCATTCAGGAGGGTATTTAATTCACGTTGTACTCTCATCAACTGCATGAGATTAGACGGTGGATTTGGCGACCTGAGTCTCGAGAGATCCGTCGTCTACCATGTACATTTCCCGCCAAATCTAAAGAGGGAGAGGAACATAAAGCTCGGCACCCAATTTGTAAAATCTCATATCATTGGTGGAAAGAACCAAGAGGCCCTATTTAAAAGTTACAGCTAAAATAATTATTGACATGCTATAAATAAGAATTATGGCAGGCTGGGCAATTTTATACCATGGTACAAAATATTTACAGCCATCCTATAAGTATTTTATACCATGGTATGAAATAACGGATTGTGGCAGGAATGGTCAACCATAGAAGTTGTCTGTTAATTATCCAAATAACGTATAGATCTTCCAGATATTGAAATAATAAAGAAAATAGTTAAAGTGTTCTTTCACGCTCACAGTGGAACAATGAATCAATCAGTTGAAGTGTACAATCTTTTAATAGTCTAATGAGATGTCACATTCTATGAACTTGAGCATATATTTCAGTTTGACTCACCCTTGATGATCGTTCACATCCTCCTCTATAGGAACAGCTAGGAGAGGTCTTATCCCAGATTCCGCCAGTCTCTGAGTTGTTTTCTCAATATCACTCACGGTTTCGCCAGCCACAAACTGTCCGTACACAGTATGACGCATCAGGGAGGAAAATAAGGTCTTGCCTAGAATCTTCTGACCTACCTTCATCAACTACAGAGGAAAGACAAGGTTAAAAACGTAATATAATTGAGATGTTGAATACTAAAGCTTGTCCATTTTAATTAGTCGTCTACTTTGGAGCTTGTCAAAAATCAATAGTTAACTCTGCAACAATTTTCTTTTCCTTGCAGCGTGTATTACAAGCGTCTAGTCCGTCATTCATCATTCAGCCATTAGAGAATATCCGCGTTCATAATCCAAAGACCTATTACATATTCCATACAACAGCATTAGCACCAAATTCAAAAAGACAATCATAGTATACATAAACATAGGCTTGTTTCCTGCAAGAGAGAATCGGTCAACAGTTTTCAATGATGCCGGCAAGACATCATGATGTTCCAAAAATATCAAATCCGTATCGCTGATCAGTATTCTTAATCCATAATATTCGTTGTGAAGTCGTCATCTAAAGAATGATGTATCTCAGTCACGCTTTGATTGTGACTGTTCATATGAGTACCATGAGGATCTTGAAGTACATGGGTTCATACAGCCCCTAGCCCCGGGTTAAGCGGAATTACACACAAGTTACGAAACGTAGCGCCATAGATCTTGCACGCTACGTTCATATTTTGCTATCAGCATGCGATATGTATCGCCAAATTTGAGAAACTTTGAGTGGAGGCGCTTGGTGGTGTAGCCCTGTTTTATAAGTTTCTGCAACAATGTTTTGTGACGCTGATTAAAATCGTCACATTTAACACAGGATCTAGCAAATGCTACTAAGCGAGATATGTATACGCCATATGCAGGTCCCACTGGAATATTACTGTCCAGAAAGGGATAGCTTACGATGTCGAAATTGTAATCATCTCTTTTGTCGTAAAGTAACAAACTAAACTCTACCAAATGACTACCATTTCTCTGTGATATCAATAATATATCACGCTTGAACTAACTTTTTCATTCTCTCCATATAAAACGCCAGTGCAGTTGTTTTTTTGCCGGGCCTCAATTACATAGAGAGACGTAATAATGTATTCATGCTTACTGGCACAAAGGTCATTGATGCCAAATACAGTAATAACAGGCGGTCCGTGGGAGTGTCGCTTCCCTTACTGTCCTGAAGTAACTTTGAAGTAACTTTAAAGTGTGGCCATATTTTAACCTTGAAGTGCAAGGCTCAGAGTCAGAAGTGTGCTTGCAGTGTGGGTATTGTTTTGTAGCAATGCCATATAAGGGCATTGAAGTCACAATGAAGTCACTTAAAAGTACTTTTGAAGTGTGCCTCAAATATGTTAATTAAGTACTGCAAAGGCATTTCATCGACACTTCCACAGAAAAGAACCTTCATAGGCACTTCTGAAGTGCTCTTGAAGTACCTAATTAGAATATTTGAGGCACTTCAATGTCCTCATATGGCAAGGCACTTCATCTACTCTTCTACAGAAGGATACCTTTCATATGCACTTCTGAAGTGCTGTTGAAGTACCTTATTAGTATCACAGCAAATCCGTGTAATGAAAGGTATGTAGCCACGAGATATTTACTTTCTCGGAAAAGAAGACACAAATATATATTTGAGCACAGAACGTTTTATTTAGAGAAAACACTGAGAGTGAGACAAAACAGTACATCATAAAATATTTACAATAAACCTGATGGTTCTTAACAAGAAACGTGTAGTTTATATAACCGCTAGCACAAATACTTGAGACAAATACAGCACAGTACTATATATGTATGTATTTACATGCAGTCTTTGGTATGAGAATTTATTGCAGTATTAGTATTATTATTCAAGGGTGACAGTGTTCTTGTCCAACTTGAACTTGAAGCAGCAGATCTTTCGAAGGATAGTTTGCTTTAGTTGCCCTGAGGTCCACTTGGGCGTAATCCAACCTTTGCTGAAACCCACCATTCTGAATTGTGGACTTCTTTACCTCTTGGCCTGTGGCGATAAATACATGCATATAATTAAAACCTGATCAGTTGTATATATGGTTCCATATGACATGCAATCCAGTTTTTTTTAATACACTCAAGATGATTGAATAGGTTGACTACCATAGAGAGTAAAGAATGGAACACATCAGTACGATTTACAAAAGATTGACGAAGATGTCTATTATCCTTTCTTTAGTACTCCATGATATACAACAAGGGAGATTTACAGTTTGTGTGACGTTCTAACCAATATACACTATGAAGAAATCAACCATACCTAGGTGTGCTCATTAAATTTCCCATCAGTCGAGTGGCTGCTTGAAGTGAGCCGAGTTCCTTGTAGCAGCTGTATTCTGGAATATGAAAGTATACAATGTAAGAAGCCATTAGAATTGAAGAGAAACAATCATGTGAATTTTTATAATTTGTCTTTGTTAATTTCCGGTTCAACTAAATCTCCATACAGGGTTTCAAATAACAAATAAATGCTTATTAACTACAAATTGTATTCTTAAATTTTTGAAATGAAATAGATGTATGAAATGAAATGTTCTCATTTCTCAAGATGTGGGTAGAAATGTACAATTGAAGTGTGTGAAGATCCTTAGCTTTGGTATATGAATAGTGCAATCAACAGACAAGGAAAATATAGCCTGTTATAATGATTGAAAGTCTAATCATAATTGATTATACTTTTTCTGATTACAGCTAAAAATAGGTTATGCTAACATTTTATTATCAATATATTTTAAAACATATTTCTTTACCATTTTGTCAAAAATCTGGTATGGAAATATTCTACAATCTTCTGCAAGGAACAAAAATCAATAAATTTTATAAATCAATAAACAGTTCAAAACAACAAGATAATTTGTTTAGAGCTATAATCTCAGAAATATTCAGGGAATAATGCTGAATAGATCAGGCTGCACACCCACAACTCAATTTCAGGGATTTTTCCTGAAATCCAGGGATAATTTCCTGAATTTCAGAAAAAGATCCCTGAATGAGAGGATTTTCTCTGAAATTCAAGCAAATATACCACCCTGATTAGTAAGTTCCCGACCCTATTCAGGTACGTAAAATCCCCTAAAATTCAGGTAATTTAGCTTTAATTCATGGGTGATATACCTGAATTTCAGGAAATTATTCCTGGATTTCAGGTAAAATCCCTGAAATTGAGTTGTGGATGTGCAGCCTGATCTATTCAGGATTATTCCCTGGATATTTCTGAGAGTGTACCATCCCCCCAACCAGTTAAATCCACCTGTTTTGAAATGAACAGGAAGTATACAAGCAATTTTGTGATAAAAATATCTCACCCTCAGGGGATTTCCTCCAGGGGTACATGCCAATCTTCATATGAGGTCCACAAGCCTGGGGTTTCCAAGCTGACAATTCACACAATCATAAGAATGGCAATCCACACTGCCTTGAAGAACCTGGGTAGATCTGAAAGTGATATATTGAGACAGAGATTTGGATATTTCTTTGTGAAAGCCATGCTATATGACCCATTAAATTTGACTGCAATTATAAGGTGAAGTACATTATTACAACCTGCAGTCCATATAGCAATATTTATTGAGGCCAATATCAATTTTTTAATATGCCAAGTATGTCATGGGAAACTTGTTGATAATAATACATGTAGCTGATACTTCCGGGTCTACATCACTGTTCAGCTCAGTTCTTAGCTTAATAAGTTATGAAAAACAAAAAAAATATAGTTATATTTATAATTTACTTACCATATCACTAGCTGCACTCATCACCATCTGCAATACAGTTCTTCAAACCTCCATAGTTCTAGCTTAACATGAACAAATCCACCTGATTTTTGCAGTTGGAGGTATGATAGCCTGGCAGTTGAGGTCAGCCATTTTGTTTGTTGTCGACTGGTGGCGCCCCCGGTGTTCAATTAAATTTTCAAGGACAGATAACTTCATCCATTTTGACCCAAAATGTTCACAGTTCTGAGTAATATGTCAGTAAACACATGTGAATATTTTACACAGTTGCAGCTATTTTGAACTGTGAAGTACAAATCTGATGTTTAGTGGTTTCATTGAAATGAGATTTCATGTCACTGAGTGAAATCAAATCAGCCAACTTTAAGCTGGGATATTCCCAGAGCTAATTAATATCATTGAAACTTGTATACATGTAGTTCTAATTTATAATGTTATGTTACTGTAACAGTTTGTGGGAAAATTCCAATAATCTAGAAATCCTATTGGGTTGAATCTTATAGGATTTTTCAGAATCTTATAGGATTTTTCAGGATTTTCAGAATCTTAAAGAATTTTTTAGAATTTTATAGGATTTTTCAGGATCTTATAGGATATTTTAGAATCTTGTATGATTTTTTAGAATCTTATAGGATTTTTCAAAATCTTATAGGATCCTATAAGATATTTTTTGTAAGGGGAAGTCCCCCAAGTTATGCTATAAAACTGACAAAGTCCGAGAAGTGTCTTTGACGAGTACCTTAGACTATGCCGAACAATAACTAAGTCTCAGAAGTGTTTGCTGAAGAACTGACAAAGTCCATGAAGTGTCTTTGAGGAGTACCTTGGATTATGCCGAACAAAAACCAAGTCTCAGAAGTGTCTTCGAAGTCCCCCATTTTTTGCTATGAAATTGACAAAGCCCATGAAGTGTCTTTGAGGAGTCCCTTGGCTACTGCCTTTTTCTAATGAAGTTTGCCAGTATTTTCTCTGTTGTTGAAGTACCTTTTCAGTGTACTCTTCAGAGGCACTTCTAGGCACACTTCACATGAAGTGTGGCACTTCTGGACAGTAAGGGTTATATCCCATGCCCAGTGAAATTGCCAAAATGATAAACCGCGCACGCCTCTATGACCGTACACATTGTTGACCTCTGTACTAGACAACACGAATACATTATGACGTCTCCCTATGCAATTGAGTCCGGGTACATGAAACAACTGTACTGAAGTATTATATGGAGAGAATTACAAAGTTATTTCAAGCGTGATATATTATCGATGTCACGGAGAAATGGTAGTCATTTCGTAGAGTTCTGTTTGTTCTACACGATGCGAAAAAGAAAATGTATGCAGAGTTAACTGCTGATTATTGGCATTATTAGTTTGACTACATTTACTTCTACATTGACCAGAATGTTTTATTTCGTTAGTGAATATTTTATCCTTAATTTTGCAATAAATCCCCTGCGTTTTTTTATTTTCTTGTGAGAAGTGTTCAACAGTATGCTTGTAATACCACCAACGGACTCCACAAAGGCAAATGTAAAATCAGAGCCTTATAGGCAAAAACTGATATAGTAAGGTCCATCATGCACTGAGACAACTGCATGCACATCAATACACACTCGTGCAAAATAAAATACATGTGTGCAACTTCAGCAGGTGAACGAAACTGCCCATGTGTGTATACATTTGCATGGAGAGTAAATTTGCATCTGCTCCGGAGGTTGTGCAACAGTATATTTACACATGTCTGGTCATGTGATCGCAAATATGCACACCATGTATTTGTATAAAGAAAAGAAAATTTATACCGGATTATTACCGTCAAACAAATATATATTTTGTTTACTTTAGGTATTGTCACTGTAATATCAATAGGCTTCATTAGACTTACAGGAGTAAAACACCTCTGAAATTTGATGAAGATAACTGGAATTATCGTGCATGAAGCGTTAATTTCCGTTTCATCCATGGTGACCTTGAAATTTGACCTTGAACTGCATCTTGTTTACTTATATCTTGTTATACCCTAGTCCGACATGCTGCCCCTAGAAGATATTTTTTATAATACTGATTTCTACATCCAATAGAAATCAGTATTATAAAATATCTTGTTGGGGCTGCATATCGGACTAGTTATACCCATGTAAACGCTTATCGGATTATACATTTAGACGCATATACATAAATATGCACTCATGCATGACTATGTTTGATGTCTAGTTTCTTTTTCTTTCTTTTTCTCTTCTTTGTATCGTTTTCGTAAACATATACATTATATGGGCTTCACTAGTCTTAAATAATTATATATAGCTATCTTCCACTGACTCCTATTTGTCAGACAAAATCCGGGACAAGGAGTTTGTCGTCAGTTGTTCGGGGGAGTATCATTGTTGTGGTATTTCTCTGTGTAAAGAGTTCAGTTTCTCTTGTGAAATGTGTTAGAACCATAGGCATGAGGTATCGAGAACAAACTATGCGCACCATTTGTCAGGCCTTTCTACAGAAATTCCAAAGCTCGTCCCTTCACCACTGCCAAGCATTCCACAAAGCCCGGCGCACCCGAGATCTATCAGCTGAGCTAACGGCCTCAATATCCTATCAGCTCTGGGACTGGGTCTCGTGTGAGGGCAGTTTTTGGTGAGTTTTTGGCCTCGCGAGTCCGGGAGAAAAATATCAAACTTGTTTGATAATTTCGCCTCGCGAGGCCAAATCCTCAGCGTGTGCGGCGAACGTAAGCTAACAGCTCAGCCGTTATTCAATGAAACGTCAATGAAACGCATCTTTTTTTCACGTGATTTATACGCACGACTGTTAAAAATGACCATTTCTACGCGAGCCCGGTCACATGAAAGATCACATGATCTTAAAGAAGGTGTTTCGCGGGAACTGAAATCCTTTGGCGCTATTCCTAATGCCGGTTTCGGCCACAAGGTGACGCTAGCGCTCACGGCACTTTGGTCTGTTCCGGTTTAGCTGTGCAGGAGGGAAGGCGGGTATTGTATTTCGCCTCATTTCGTCAGATTTTCTCACTGATGGAGACGTCCTTGGTAGTTTACGTAAGTATAGTCATCAAGTCTAATTTTTACTCGTTTGTACAAGCATAATAAGAGCTGCTTTGTCAACAAATTGGGCAATCAAAGGTCGTTGTTGTTGTTGTTATAAAACATGGTGGGTGGCCGGCAGTTCAGCATGATTAAACCACACTTCACTAAAAGCAATCAGCAGGGGCCAGTTTAATTGTTTGAGAAATAATCGGATTATTAGTTAACCCGACTACCATGTAGCTGTTAATGTAGCTGTATGATTATAATGTGATAAACAAGAACCCACCCCGCCTCAGTTGGGACTGCTGGTAGTGTTTCATAATTTTATTGTGAAAAGACACACTGAACAGGAAATTAATGTGCCATATGCCTTCTAACTTCTCATAAATACTGAGGAAGCAGTTTTTGCACTAATAGCTACTTATTTTTAATTTTTTAATTATCTAATTATTATACCATGTATTTCTTCTGCAAAATGCATTGAAACAAATGTATATATATATCTACATATTCCTGTTCTGTCCCATAACACACACAATATTTTGACTGATTCACTTCCATAATTTATTCTCCAGGACCAATATTAGGCCTACTGAATAAGCTAGGAGAACCGCGACAATATTATCAGTGATAATGCCTCCACAATCGTACTGTACAGTAATCCTTTATCCCTGAGTCGATGACACGCAAGACTCTAGTATAACTAAACAAATGTTTTATAACAACAACAAAGACGACCTTTGATTGCCCAATTTGTTGACAAAGCGGCTCTTATTACGCTTGTACAAACGAGTAAAAATTAGACTTGATGACTATACTTACGTAAACTACCAAGGACGTCTCCATCAGTGAGAAAATCTGACGAAACGAGGCGAAATACAATACCCGCCTTCCCTCCTGCACATGTTTGCATTAGCAGACAGATAAACCGGAACAGACCAAAGTGCCGTGGGCGCTAGCGCCACCTTGCGACCGAAACCGGCATTAGGAATAGCGCAAATGGCGGAATCAGTGAATCTTTTGCTCACCGTGTGCGCTGAAACAACACGAGAGCTAACCCCTGAGCTGACAGGCAATTGAGGCCGTTAGCTCAGCTGATAGCTCTCGTGTGCGCCGGGCTTAAAAAGAATAACATCAGCACGGTTATGTGAAATCAACACCGATCAAGTGCAGGCGTTTATTGGGGGATTCCATTTCACAAGTCGGATCAGGAAAGGGACGTCTGCTTTCATACAAGTAACAACGGAATAAAACAAACAAATAAATTAAAAGATAAAATTTCTTTCTCGAGTTTAACTGTTGTTTCCATCGTGAAATTGATTAACAAGGCGACACAAATAGACGTATATCCACGTAATTTCCACAGAGCTGACGCAGCTGACAGTATAACTCCCCATTTGACACACCACATAAACTCGTCCACTGACATTGGCACGATGCCAACCGAAACGGGAGAATCAGTGGACGAGTTTTTTCAAGAAAGGGGGGAAAGGTTGTCAAAGTTTAAAATATGTTTTCAACCTTTCATTATAATCGTTGTTGATAATCAATTTGGGTAGTGCAATAGAATAGAAATAATGTTTTCATAAGCGTGCTCAATGGTTATTTTACACACGGTTAGTGTGGGGAAGTTTATAAATTTTAGAGCGCGGCTTCGCCCTTGCCCACACTAACCGTGCTTAAAATAACCATTCAGCACGCCTTTGAAAACATTATTTCTCAATTTTACAGGCGATATTGCTAGGATGCTATCATCCTCGCCAAAATACAGACGTATCTAATCCTGGATACCGGGTATCTAATCTTGGATACCGGGTATCTAATCCTGGATACCACCGGTACACATGGAAATGGACCGTGTTCATGGAAATTCGAGTGTGCAATCATCAAAACCTGAGTATATTGACCAATCAGAGCACTTGTTTACCGTGACCATGGCGACCGTCACAACAGATTCGAGTTCACAGATTCAAAACACCACAGTTGCCTGGCTTGTGGGATATTTGCATCTTCATTTTATCCAGCCAATTTCTACGTTCCCACTTCGAACCTGCCTTGATTTATCTGACCCCTTCAGCGTTCAAAATCCGAGGTGTGAATTTCACCAGCTTACGACAGAAGAACCAATCAGAACGTACACATCGATTGCGAGTGAAGTCACATAGGGTGACATCATCCTCTATTAGCGGCGTCCTTCCTCCTAATATGGTGCCCACTAATTAGGTCAGCCAATCAATAACGCTCTTGTGCGACCCATTTCGGATTTCAAATGTTTTCGAGGTCAGTGACGTCTCGTGTCTATTTATAAGTTATTTGAACATTGAAGGGGTCCAGATATATCAAGGGAAGTTCGAAGTGGGAACGTAGAAATTGGCTGGATAAAATGAAGATGGATATTTGATGGTAGATTAATAGGTACATTTCAATAAATTATAAAGAAAATAATTAATACAAAAGAAAAATATTGAGCGTTTGATGAAACATAATTACATTTATTAATTTCATAATTGATTTAAAAAAGAAACCTTGACGTCGTGAAGATAGAATGTTATAGGTTTGGTGCAAAGAGTGGCGTGTGTGTAAAGTATTTCAACATAAGACTGGAAGATATACTGTTCAAGACGCGAACAAAAACTGTAGGGACTTCTGCCTGCTGAATGCCGGATCTGACGCTTGTACAGTCTACTGCTGCTTAAAAGGTGTTGAAATTTGTCTCATGTTCAAACGTAAGGAGTGTTGTAACCTACAATGTATCCACTAAAATTCTGGACGCGAACGTATACTGTATATCGTCTGCTTGTTGAAGGTCGGCGCTGACGCTTGCTGCTGGTTGAATGTGTTGATGTCTAGTTCATCTGCTAATTCACCACGTCACATCTGCTGATGCTTACCGGTACTAGTCAATCGGTGATTTTTATGTGATTAAATATTGTCCATCAGCAAGTAATCAGCAAATAAATTCGATTCTATTCTATTTTACTGGTTCCATCTCGTGCTATCGATAATGCCTATTTCTTGCGATCAGGTGACCCTGATTGAGATATGACAAACTTATTCATACCGGTATTTACATTCGTATACCAGTCTGTTTACCTGATAACAAAGTATTGTTGTCGTGAGCCATTTAGTAAGTGAACAGGCACAAGTCCAACATCCTCCAGCTTGTGTGACATTCTCAATCAGAGCACTTGACCGATAAACATGAATGTTCCAGTCCATGGGGACTTACTGTGATACACTTCACACGCTGGCCATGTCGACCTGTAGGCCTATGCTATCTCCCATATTGGGACTATTGTTGCAATCTGTCAACAATCATACTTTAATAGATACCGATATCGTATCTTTCTTCCGAAAAAAATCATCATGTTAAGCTCTTCTTTTTAATGTGAGATTTCTAAGTCAACCAGGGCGGCTGATATGGATTTGCTTCCCATATTTTTGTCATTACAGTCTCAAGGTGTGTAACTAATCAGTTTGTACAGTTTTTATGGACTCATCTTCAATTCAGGGCTGGGACTGACAAGTTCGTTCCATCCCTCGAGTCCAAGACACGTCCATACAAAACCGTACAATTGAATAACCTACGGTAACCTATATGAGTAAACGTAATGTTCAAAAGTTGACCAGTTTCTGTTTCTGTTAGATCAAAAGTTGACCAATTTCTGTTTCTGTTAGGTCAAAAGTTGACCAATTTCTGTTTCTGTTAGGTCAAAAGTTGACCAATTTCCTGTCTGTTAGGTCAAAGGTTGACCAATTTCTGTTTCTGTTAGGTCAAAAGCTGACCAATTTCTGTTTCTGTTAGGTCAAAAGTTGATCAATTTCTGTTTCTGTTAGGTCAAAAGTTGACCAATTTCTGTTTCTGTTAGGTCAAAAGTTGACCAATTTCTGTTTCTGTTAGGTCAAAAGTTGACCAATTTCTGTTTCTGTTAGGTCAAAGGCAAATGATGTGGAAGTGTGTAACCTTAGATTAGACTGGATATAATGCATCGATCACCGCCTCAGATTCAAAACAAAATTCGAGTGATGCATCACGGGAGAT
This sequence comes from Hanleya hanleyi, assembly GCA_036873755.1. NCBI lineage: Eukaryota > Metazoa > Mollusca > Polyplacophora > Lepidopleurida > Hanleyidae > Hanleya > Hanleya hanleyi. The sequence continues at coordinate 5,450 of JAVTVY010019486.1, read as the reverse complement.
CAGCTGATGCTAGAATTCAAATACTCAGCCGATGAAACGTACATAATTAGTCTCGCCATGATCCCCGCGTGCCGACTCAGCGCCTCGTCTTTCGTGTGTAGAGACTGTTGCAAGAGTCTAATTGAGTAGGCGACTTGGCGAGTGCCAGTGCTGTCTGGTTAGGTTGAATATCCTCGACAGATCACTAGCCCTCTGACCACCTGCCATGTTGTTTTGAAAACAGTCGTATGCAAGTTATGGTAACATACGAAAAGCTCAAAGCCTAAAGCCTAAGTGCCTTTTCACTTCCAAAAAATCGCCTGCATATTGGGGCAATGGTTGGTGTGTATAGCTTGCACACTGTACGAGACGCAACAAAGCGGCAAAGCAGTGAAGGCGGGCAAGGCGAATGCGGAGGTCCAATTCCCATTTTCGATCCCACCGCTCGCCTCAGCCGGCGCGACGATTTCGATTCCGACCGATCACAATGTCTTTTTCTCTTTTTCTTCATCTGTTGACGAGAATGAGCAGAAGTTCTTCCTCGACCTCGTCCTTTTGTTTGGCCCTCGCGATAATGCAGTTGCGTTTGCCATCCGTATCTGGTGTGAAACTCCCAAAGCTGAGGGGCGGCAAAATTCGCCAAGCGAATTCGCCCTCGCCGCTTGCCGCGTCTGGCTAGAAAAGGCACTAAAATCTGGGACACCCTAGTTCAAGTTTCAAGCTTCCCAAGTTCCCTAGTTCCAAGTTCCCAAGTTCCAAGTTCCAGCTCCGTAGTTCCAAGCTCCAGTTCCCCCAAGCTCCCCCTCCGAAGTTTCAAGCTCCAGTTCCCCCAAGCCCCAACTCCAAAGTTCAAAAGCTACAGTTTAAATGCTCCCAGATATGATACACATCTGGTTGTTTAAGAGGCATTAACACATATGCCATTGTTAATCAGCCCTTATTATAATGTTACTTATTATAATGTTACTGTCTAGCCTGTTCAACACATGTTTTGAATTGTTGTGGAGCGCACTGATTATAGATTACAGATTAAAATAAGCCGCATCTAACATCTACTGGAACCAATTTTTTGGGGCATTAGAAGTTTGTGAAAACATCCTTAAAATGGAAGAAAGTCCTATCCATCCTCTGTAGAGGAACTTAGATTACACACTTCCATCTTATAATTTTATAATCGATCTGTTTCTTCTGTTGTGAAACTTCGCTGGGATAGCTATGAGGTCACAGAGAGTGACCATCCTTCTCTCTCAAATTCAAATGCCCATCTTATAAGATTTTTGGAGGTCAAAAGACCGTGAATACGCGTCAGGAAAGCTGTGGGATCAGGGAAAGTAATTAAGGAGTAGAGGGGGTACATTACCATGCCTTTATGCAGAAATAATTGGATAATTTGCTAAATATTCTGTTATTCTGCTTTCTCTGATTAGATGGAAACCTTACGGGCCATTTTTAATTGCAACATTTTTGATAATCTGTATATTTGTCACTTGACAGCTTGGTGTTCCTGACACCTTGGTTCAAATTGAATAATTTATGAATGGCTGGCGCCCAGAGCCGAAGGGTTTTCAGATGCACGGCTTCGTATTTCTATTTGTCGACTTTTGAAAATTTGAATTGTTTTGTACCTGTAGAGCCATGGACGTCCACCTATCGGTGGTCGAGTTAGGTGCAGGATTGTCTTTTTTTTAGATACTTTTCAAATTTCCTATGCTTTAACATGGTGCTATATAGCATACTTGGCAATATTGTGCAGATATTTTTGCTAAACTTCGCAGTAGGCAGAAAAGTGGGTTACTTTAATAGCATCTATATTCAATATTTAGCACTTTTATAATGTAGTCTAATTAGAATATACATGTATTCGCATTAAAATATCTGTAACACCGTGTCGGAGAAAGGACAATATATTCAATATTTAGCACCTTTATAATATTATCTAATTAGAATAGATTCGCACATAAATATGTAGGTGACGTTTGAGAACAGACAATGTATTGAATATTTAGCACTTTGATATCATCTAATTAGAAAAGATTCACAGTTAAATATCGATCTGGCGTCTGGAAAAAGACAATATATTCAATATTTAGCACCTTTATAATATCATATAATTAGAAAAGATTCGCACTCAAATATGTAGCTGGCATCTGGGAAAAGACAATATATTCAATATTTAGCACTTTTATAATCTATACTAAATAGATGAGATTCGCAGTTAAATATACACAAGACCCTTTTCGGAGAAAAGACAATATATTCAATATTTAGCACTTTTATAATCTAATATAATTAGAAGAGATTCGTATCAAAATATCTGTAACACCGTGTCGGAGAAAGGACAATATATTAAATATTTAGCACCTTTATAATATTATCTAATTAGAATAGATTCGCACATAAATATGTAGCTGACATCTGAGAACAGAGAATATATTGAATATTTAGCACTTTGATAATATCATCTAATTAGAAGAGATTCGCAGTTAAATATCTAGCTGGCGTCCGAGAAAGTCAATATATTCAATATTTAGCACATTTATAATATCATCTAATTAGAAAAGATTCGCACTTACATATGTAGCTGGCGTCTGGGAAAAGACAATATATTCAATATTTAGCACTTTTATAATCTATACTAAATAGAAGAGATTCGCAGTTAAATTTCCACAAGAGCCTTTTCGGAGAAATGACAATATATTCAATATTTAGCACTTTTATAATCTAATCTAATTAGAAGAGATTCGCATTAAAATATCTGTAACACCGTGTCGGAGAAAGGACAATATATTCAATATTTAGCGCCTTTATAATATCATCTAATTAGAATATATTCGCATTTAAATATGTAGGTGAGGTTTGAGAACAGACAATATATTGAATATTTAGCACTTTGATATCATCTAATTAGAAAAGATTCACAGTTAAATATCTATCTGGCGTCTGGAAAAAGACAATATATTCAATATTTAGCACCTTTATAATATAATATAATTAGAAAAGATTCACACTCAAATATGTAGCTGGCATCTGGGAAAAGACAATATATTCAATATTTAGCACTTTTATAATCTAATATAATTAGAAGAGATTCGCATCAAAATATCTGTAACACCGTGTCGGAGAAAGGACAATATATTCAATATTTAGCACCTTTATAATATCATCTAATTAGAATATATTCGCATTTAAATATGTAGGTGACGTTTGAGAACAGACAATATATTGAATATTTAGCACTTTGATAATATTATCTAATTAGAAGAGGTTCGCAGTTAAATATCTATCTGGCGTCTGGGAAAAGACAATATATTCAATATTTAGCACCTTTATAATATCATATAATTAGAAAAGATTCGCACTTAAATATGTAGCTGGCGTCTGGGAAAGACAATATATTCAATATTTAGCACTTTTATAATCTATACTAAATAGAAGAGATTCGCAGTTAAATATCGACAAGAGTGTTTTCAGAGAAAAGACCAAGTACCAAAGGAAGATGTTGTTTTTGGTGTTTTGTTTCTTTCGAAATTACAATGAAAGGGGTCGATTGTCTCCGAAACACCTTCGGTCATCGTTGAGTGATTGGTTTGTTGTGCCAGTAAGTCTGAATACATGTCAGCTGTCTGCATCAGTGAGGTTGCCATTATATCGCCCGTTCTGTAGGCACCAATCAAGCATTACCTGAGACTGTCTTAAACAGCCTATATACCAGCACATGCGCGTTGTTTAACCAGGAAGAACGATAGAATAATCTGTTATTGTCTGAGTGGAGTTGCACAGAACACAAATGAAAATGTACTTGCGACTGTCTTAAAAATCCTTACATAACAGCGCATGCGCGTTGTTTAACCAAGAAGAACGATAGAATAATCCCTGTTATTGTCAGAGGAGTTGCACAGACCGGCAATAAGGTGTAGAACTGCCTTAAACCTCCTTATTCACCAGTCCATGCAAGATTGAAAATATGTAGCATTTGTGCTAATTATACCATATATTTTCTTTAAGGAGAGACAATCAGACAATTTGGAGCTGCGATTTAGATGAAATATTCAATATTTATCATGGCTGCAATTGAGAAGAAATATTCAATATTTAGCATTTGTGCTAATTATACAATATATTTTCTTTTGGGAGAGGCAGTCCGACAATTTGCGTTTGCTAATTATCATAAATATTGAATATTTCTTCTGGCTGCAATTTAGAAAGAAATATTCAATATTTAGCATTTGTGCTAATTATACAATATATTTCCTTTGAGAACAGGCAAGTCAAAGTGCTAACTAGCAGTAATCCTAGAAATTATCTTCAAAGTAGCACACCCCTTTCTAAATATCACTGATTTTAGAAATTATTTGCGAAGTAGCAGATCTGCTAAATAGCATGCGAGACAATAATATGAAAATATTGCCTTGTTTTGAGGGGAATATGCAGTTTTGTTGCCCCGAGGATGTGCGGCGAGGGCAATATGCACAGCCGAGGGGCAACGAAACTGCATATTCCACTCACAACAAGGCAATAATTTCATTATTATATTTATCAACTTAACTCTGTGTTAATCTATTATCTCTCGAGCAAAATAATGTTTTATGTTTATTTTGGGAGAGCGCACTCCATCAAGAGCGCAATCCAGCAACATTATATTTCATGCACGAAATTCCACTGAATCGGAGCTGCTTCACTACTATCGTGTAAATCTTGCAACGCACGTATAGTTGTTCGATGCCGCTTGTTAGTTACTCCAATAATGTGCTTGGGTACGATTCTACTTACAATTAGATGGGGGGAGATAATTTATTTCTGCTGTGTTTTCCAGCTAAAATCAACTCGACGAACTGCTCCGTGATCGGCTGTTTGCAGCGCGACTGAGAGAACGGGGCGATCTCTGTTGTAATTATCTCCCTTTAGTGTATATTCCATGGGGGGTGGAATATGCAGTTTTATTGACCGTGGAATATGCAGTTTTATTATTTATATAACAGTGAAATCCTTATATTTTCTTCACTCTTAAAAGTGATATTTTCATTGCAGTTAGATAACACTTTTGCAGTTAGATAACACTTTTGTTATCTAACTGCTGAGTACATGTGAACTCTGACCTGACAGTGACGTTGCCGGAACTACTTCTTTCACTACGGTACTTTCATTCCAAGAATGCTTGCCAACAATTCATAACCCTTCAAAACTTCGTCATGGAATGAATATATATACAGATCATTTCATATAAAATTCAATATATCTTTTATTTAAGTGTTAGCTAACATATCCACGCAGCGCTGGTACGATCTATAAAATACTTTGAGTGATCGGCCTCAATCGTCGGTCGATCTGTCTCAATATTTGGGCGAAGTTTTTTCCACTGGTCTTGGACGATTTGGCCTTGGACGATATGACCTGATATCGTGATGTCAGGTCTATTTTTAGACTTTCGCAGTAAGTGAACTTTTAGGCTCCTTCGACATAAAACAACAGTT